>JAIXNV010000059.1:4324845-4340961 GCA_020917445.1 Riparia riparia | reverse complement strand
GGGCTCCGCGGCTCCAGCGTGCTCCCGGGAAGGTGTGCAGCCTGCGGAGCACCGGCAGCGAAACGAAGGCTCCTCCGTGCCCTGCGAGTGCGTCTGCCGGCCCGTGAAGGAAGGGGCTTGCTGCTGCGCGCCTCGGAGAGCTGTCGTTTGGTAGAGAACATTGTTTTGTAAATGCGAACTGTGCTCCTAGTAATTCGAAAATAAACAGCACTTGAACACTTGGAGTGGAACCAACCAGCTCAACAAAGACTTTTCTTCAGAGGAGAGTGGTGGAGCCTCGGGATCCTTTGTACCATGTGCTAACTCTAAAAACAATAAATTAGACACCCCTCCTTTAACCATTTGGTGCAGTATTACTTTACATAACTTGTAGGAAAAGAAATTGTTAGACTTTGCTGTGTGCTGTTTCTTTTGTTGACAGACTTTGCTGTGTGTTGTTTCTTTTGTCATGTGAGTTTTTTGCTTTTGTTGGTTTGGGTAGTTCTTTTTAATTCATTAGTGACAGACTGAAGAATATAAGTCATCAGACAACATTCTTGATAAACTAGCATCAAATTATTGGTGTTTGGAGAACAGAATGCTTAGTGTATTCCAAATGTGCTAAAAAACTAAAAGCAAAGGAGGCTCAGGGGGACCTTGTTGCTCTCTACAGCCACATGAAAGGAAGTTGCAGATTTCCTTTGTGGGTGTCAGTCTCTTTTTCTAGGTAGTAAATGACAGAACAAGAGGAAACGGCCTCAAGTTGTGTCAGGGAAGGTTTGGAATGGATATCATAAAAAAATTCTTCACTGAAATGGTTGTCAATGCACTGAAACAGGTTTCCCAGAGACATGATGGAGTCACCACCTATGGAAGTGTTCAAGAAACTTATGGACATGGTTTGTACAGATGTGGTTTAGTGGTCATTACAGTGGTGCTGATTTAAGAGTCGGCACTGATTATCTTAGATGTGTTTTCCAACCTTAATCATTATATGATTCCATGAACGAAACAACCCTACTAGGTAAGTTTCCAGTAAGTAATCTCTGTGATATGCATTCACTGGTCTCTTCCTACCCTAAGAGCACACTTACACATATAATTTCATATTTTCACAGAATCACAGAATATGCTGAATTGGAAGGGGCCCATCAGGATCATCAACTCCCACTCCTGGTCCTGCACAGGACATCCCAAGAATCTCACCATGTGCCTAAGACTACTGTCCAAATGCTTCATGACCACTGTGACCAGTTTCCTGGGGAGCCTACTCCAATGCCTGATCACCCCCTGGACATAAAACCTTTTCCTAGCATCCAACGTAAACTTCCCCTCACTCAGCTTCATTCCATTTCCTTGAGTCCTGTCAATGGTCACAAGAGTGAAGGGATTGGTGCCTGCTCCTCTGTTTCACTCTGTGTGGACATTGAAGACCTCAGTGAGGTCTCCCTCAGTCTCCTCCAAGCTGAACAGACCAAGTGACCTTAGCTGTTCCTCATAAGTCTTCCCCTCCAGACCCTTGACCATCCTCACAGCCTTCCTTCAGATGTTTTCCAATAGCTTGATGTTTTTTTTTTACATTGTGGCACTCAATGCCCCCAGCCCTCGAGGCGAGGTTGTCCCAGTGCAGAGCAGAGCTGGACCATCCCCAGAGCTGGACAATCCCCTCCCTTGCCCAGGTGGTGATGCTGTGCCTGATGCACCCCAGAACACAGGTGGCCCTCCTGACTGCCAGGGCACTGCTGACTCATGTTCAACTTGCCCTCAATAAGGACACCCAGGTCCCTTTCCTGCCACCCTGCAGAAAACTTTACTTCAATAAGACTTTAAACAGGTGCTTAAAGATAAGAAAGAAGCCAAGTTTGCATTAGAACATAAACGAATCCTGGCACGATTTAAAAATTTTTATTCCGATAGTAATCAGCTCAAACAGCAGCAAAGATTCCTATGTTGTCAATGAAACTTCTTAACATACCACACCAAGTTGATACATCAATAAACATCTTACCAGCATCTCAAAAAAGATGTAGGACAACAGTATAACTGTGGTAGAATACTACCTTTTACTGGGAAAACTGGCGTTTGCAATAACATGCAGTAACTATAGGAATTTGCTCTTATAGACTACACAGCCACGACCTGGGAGCAAATAAAGAGTTCTCCAGACTGTGCCCACTTATAATTGCATTGGCAATTACTATAGTTCACAAGTAATTTTAGAGAAATTATCTTTCCTCCAATAAATAAGGATTAGCTTTTAAAACTATCTAATGGATTGAACTTTTTTACTGGTTTTCACTACAACTACTCTCCCAAATCTCTAGAAAATATTGAAAGATTCTCAGCCTTTCTCTTCTTTTGCTTCATTATTGTCATCTCAAAAGTGTCCAGAAATATGCAACTATTTTCTCATTTTATTTGAGTTTGGCCTGTAAAGTTGGTGAAAACAGAATCCTGCTTGGTTCTGGCAGTTCAACAGGCACAACTTGGGAAAATTACATCTACCATTCCCCTTCAGTAAAGCACAGACCTTCTCCATGAGAAGGATCTCACAGGGCTTTTTGATTTAGCAGGGTACATGTTTTCATCTTCCAGCCTAATTTTTATTTTTCTTCCAATGCGCCTATTACAGAAGGCAAGGTCTATAACAAAGAAAGGGGAGAGAGAGACATTTCTGAATTTGCCATGACTAAATTAGCTGGTCACATCAAGTTTGAAAAAGAAAGAAGCAATGTGAGTTGTAAGTTGCAATATACTAGAAATATCTCTGAGTAGGGCAGAAATTACTCCTTTATTTATGATATTTTGGCGTGTGAATGGTAAGTGAATAACCATAATAGCCGAACATGTGTGGACACTGCATCTCTGCTGTCTGTCACTTAAAGATCAGGAAGATCTGCCACAAGCTTCCCTACCCAACTGGTTAGTTCAGAGATATTTTGAAGCAGATCAGACTGCCGAATACACTCCAAGGATCTATTCTATGTGGTTATGCTCCTGTAAGTTGAGTAATTCACTGAAATACAAATTTATGGGGGATCTAATTAGCCATCAGACAGCCATCCAGCAAAACAAATGCAAAGCTTCTGTCAACTATTTTCTTATGTGGTTTTACTGGTTAGAAGATGCATCTAGATTTGAAAAGTTAGAGTAGCAGTTACCTGCTGTAAAAAGTGACAGGTGTAAGGTAAAGTGTATAATTTCCTTGTTGCATAAGATAAATTTTAAAAGCTTTTGGCACCTAGTATTTTAAGTAGATTACACTTTTTGCTTTAACAACAGCACTTCCTCATAGCTTCCATTATGAAAAATGCCTTTAGAATTATGTACCTTTTTTTTTTTTTTTTTAAATTTCCTTAATTATTGTTACTCTGTGGGCCAAGAAGTGTGACTTGTCTCTCTCTCTCCTCCCCGGTTCTGTTTTTGCTCTGGCTAGCTCAAGAGACAAACCACAGTTGGAAGGCTTTTTCCTCAGGGTCCCAAAAACCCAGGAGTGGCCAGGAACATTTCCCTTAGCAGAGAGAGCAAATCCCCATCGATGGCAAAGAAAGGTATGCACTTGATCTGAGGGTGAAACCAGGGCTTTATTCAGTCTTTCTTCTGTGGTCCTGCCCTAGCCTGGGTTAGGAGCCCCTTCCCACCTCTGGAGCCAAGAGACAAAGCTGACTTCCTGCCCTGGGCTTATATCCAGGGAAGGGGCCAAAGGCAGGGACAAGCCATTACCCAATCAGGGATAAGGTGGGAGTGGAACAGAGTTGGGTTACATTCCAGTGCGGGAGAATGGGCAGGGAAAAGGAGCCGGGACAAATTTCAGGAGGATACATTTTCCAGGGAACAGGGGGATACAGAAGAAACCATTACAAAACCCAATAGAAAAATGAAATACAACATACAACCAAATAATATACAGCAACAAAGAAGCATACAAATTTCTGTGGATTGACAGTTCTGCTGGGGCTTTACCTGCACAGCCATAACCTCTTTATTTGCAAGCGTGATTATTCACATTCTAGAGAAATGCATTACTGAAAGCAGGAAAGACTCCTGTGTATGTGAGATCCTTCTTACATTGAAAGGCTTTTTCTGTTCCAACTCTTATTTTCACTGATATCAGTTTGGACTCAAGACACTGCTACACCCCTGTTCATCTACCTAGATTGATAGGTAGGAACATGACATGTGCCATGGTTCAATTAATTTCTCAGCAACCTGGTGGCACGGCAAACTCAGAGTTCTAAGTCAAGTTTGGTAGGCATGTGCCCATTTATAGTCCATTGTCTGAAAGGAGAACAAGAGAAAAATGGTAGAGAAAAATAAATTTCTTCATGTAAGAAGAAATATGGAAGTCCATGAATCTAACTAAATCTGTAAAATATTTAACTTGCAAGATTTGGGATTTGTAGGAGAATTGTCTCCTCCCCTCCTCTCCAAGCAAAAACATTCCAGGCAAATTTCTGCTGAAGAACAGATGTAGTTCAAGTTTTAGCTGAGGAGGATTTTTAATGAACATGTGCTTTAAGTAAGATTCCTCTGCCCCTCTTGATTTCTTCCTTTTGCAGCTGTTTCTTAGTGAGCTTCTCCCTGGGAGCAGCCAGTCTGGTCACTGCTGGCAGTGCATCCTGACAGGCAACCCTCTTCCTGACAGAGGTACTTGCCAGGATTTTCTAATCATGGAAGCTGACTTTGTGAATCTTTGCAACTGGACTCTTTGTGGCAATGATCCTAATATGGCTAAATGTTGATCATGACGCTGAATCCAAGAGTCAGAATATTCAGTTACAAATTATGTACTGTTAAGGGTTCTTTTTCCTTACCAGACCTATTGCAAATCAACTGGCTATGAAAAAAATGCTGCTCTGGTATATTACATTTTATTAAGGCAACCTAGAAACAAAAATCCTATACACAATTATATTTTCAATGTGTTATTGTAACCAGTTGGCAGGCAATTTTTAGGCTGAGAGAGAAGAATAGTTAATTCATAGCAGCCTGACTTGCTATGTCATTTTCATGAAAACACATAGATCCTGAGTTGGTGTACATTATTTTTTCCATCCATGAATTTAGCTTCACAGACAACCCAGTATATGAACCAGCCTTCTTAAAGAGGTCTTGTTTCTATGTAGGGTTTCCTCTGTGCTGATGGTGCTCTTTTTGGAAATTCTCCAATAGGCCACTCTCAGTTCACAAATCAATTTGCTGCAGCTGCTGTAGTAAATTGAAACTCTTGTAGCCGTAAGTGGGTTCATCTGCGGGAATTCTTGTTGCCTGTGGTAGGGTTAGTCTTCTTGGAAGAAGCATTGTGGAGTTAAGGGGGAAGGCAGAAAATTTTATGGCAGCGCAGTTATTGTTCAACACACAGCACAACTCTGAGTATTGAGCTTATTTGTTTCAAATTGGGCAGATTGCTGTTTTTAATACCTGTGGGTGTGTGTGCCTGCTCAGCCTTTAATGCTGCTTTTCTCTAGGCAGAACTGAATACTGAGAACACACATATAAGCATGCATGCTGAAGATTTTTAGTTCAGCTGTTTGGGTCTCTCTCCTAAATATCTTGGTCTTTTCTCAGAAAGGACAGTGATAAATATATTTGAAATAACAGGGAATGATTTTGTCATGGGAGGTGTTTGCTTTTGTTCGAAGTCTGATTCTTCTTTTCTATACCCACATATGCTCTTTTATTTTTTGAACTGTAAGAATAATAACATTTTAAGACTGCTTGGGATATAAAATAATCTGGATACAGAAGCCATTAGTGAATAATGTTCTGTGTGTGACTAACCCTGCTGATGAATTGTTAAAGGAGAGACTGTGTGCCTCATAAAAGTAGCTCTTAGGCTAAAATGAGCACAGGGCATTCAATCTTTAAATCTGCATTGGTTCTCTGGCTTTTTAATCAGCTGAACCAAGTGTTAGTAAACTGGCATGTGGGAAATTTGCATCGTTGAGGGCCTAATTTTTTGTTTTTATTTCCCTTTTTTAATGTCTGTTTCTTAATATTAACTCCATCAAGTTTCAGAATCATTTGGGGGGAGGATCAAGTAAGGAATCTGGAAGCTCTATTTTGTCTGAAACAGTCTGTATTGCTCTAAAGGTCTGAAAAGTTATTGCACCCCATAAACACTTCTGAAATGCCTGCAATATTAAGTAACCATGGAGCACAGTTTATAGAGACTGTTTAAAAATAAAATAACAAGAAATTGAATGGAAAACCTCCTAATTTGTTAAGATTAAGCTGAGGGTAAAGAGAAAATTATGACATTAAATCAAGCTTTGTCCCTGATTGAAATGTGACGTAGAAAGTATACGTAGGACAAGAATAAATCCTGGGCAAGGCCTTTTGAATTGAATGAGCTGATTCAACAATACCTCTGGCTTTTTACATATGAGTTAAAATATTACATATTAGACGTAATTAAGTTGGAAGTATAAGTTTATGCAAAGCTCAAAGATAGAGAAAAATGGGTTCTCCAGGCAAGTGGAGTAGAGATTGTTTGCAGCCTGGAAGGCGGTGCATTAAATTGGCAAATCGTTAAATACTGAGGCAAGAGAAAACAAGTGAGTAAAAGTGTTTATAGCAGTAATATTGTGTGGAAATGAATATTGCAACACACTGCAAACTGCCAAGGGAGAGAAGAATTCACTAAGGGCTTAAATGCATGTCTGACCTTCAAGTGAGAAATCAGCTTATTTCGGTGTTTTATGACAAAAATAAAGGCATTTGATGGTAGCATCTGTATAGAGAAATCCATTGAATTTTACCTTAGTGACTACATTTAAGAGAATGTGCCTTGGTCAGATACTTTCCGCAGTGTGTGTCCATAACCCCACGACAAGTGACGAGTCAGTGACCTTGTTTTCAGAAGAAAATTCTACCATTAGAAAGTCTGCTTCTATTCCATATGAAATCTCCTTCCATTATGGTAGATTATTCCCTGCACCCCTGAGTTTGGACACAAAAATTGTGATGATGCCTCAGTCAGATGCTGTCGAAGTGCCTGACCTTCCTCTCTGCATCCTGGCAGTGAGCAGCTGTCATTGACCGTGCCATTTGACCCCTGTAACTTTTCTTGGATCCTCAGTTGTACACCTCTTGCTCCAGGCATGCTCTTCAGGTATTTTCAATCCTGAATTACTCAGAGGTCTGTAAAGCTGCATTTCTCATGCAGATTTGAGCTGGCTCTGTTGAGGGCATGTAGGGGTGTGGGCACCCTGCCTATCAGACAGGCAGTTCAGACAAAGATCTGGACACTGAAGCAGCTCAGCAGGCTGTACTGGCTACCTGGGGAGTGGAGCAGCCCTGCAACTGGGGCAAACCAGGCAGGCAGCATTGTTCATCTCTGCTGGCTCCCACTGAAACTCTTATGGGATCACTTCACTCTGGAGACATGGCCTTGTTTTTTAATGAAAAAGCCCCTCTCCACTTTCTCCTCCGCAAACATCTTAACATTTATGATGGGCTGAATGCTTGCTGAAAATAAAACTTCTTTTTGCTGTTGTTTTCTTAATCCATTTTAACTTCATTGGTGATGTGGACCATAAATGTGAGGTACAGTGACAGCTCACCAAAACCAAAATTATAGGTATTTCTCTGAATTATCAGGAGTTTCTTAGTGTCCAAAATCAGTTTCAAACCTAGTAATTAAGTAAGCTGCAGCTGCGTGCTTATGAAGTGTTAAAGAACAAGCTGTTACTGATGATTTCAGCAGAATCAATTGCAGAAACCTGTTGATCAATGAGATGATGAGGAAGACATCCATTATGAAGTTCTGCAAACTAGAGAGAGCTAAATTCTCTCACTAGTAGTACAGTGGTGTACTACACTTGACTGACAAGTGCTAAAGCCCAGGAGGTCTTCCCTGCCTGCTCTCTATCGGAAGATGTGCTTCCAGCTATACCTTTAAAACTTGATAACAATAAGGGGCATGTCTTAAGGATTCATTCTAATGAATCTGAAAAATATCCTCTTCAAAAAAAAATTTAATGGCTTAGGATTTTGTAATTTTCATATTTCCTTACATGGCAGGAACTGAGAGCTGCCTGGCACAGAGATGCTACCTAAATTATCACCATGCTGCTTCTGACAAAAAAAGTAGTAGCTGGTTTCTACTAAAAAAATTCCTTACTCTCTGTAAAGAGGTGAGTAATTTTGACTCATGTAGCACATAATTTCTTCAATGTGGTAATGTTAAGACACAAAATGAGTTACTATTTGTTCCAGAAAAAGAAAGTGAATAAAGTTCTCAGTAAATGTAGCTAATAAACAAGAATTTTGTTCTATTTTAATTATGCTGGCTGAATATACCCAAAACCTAGATATTTCACTTTTTTTTTTTTTTTTCCTTTTTTTTTTTTTCCCCAAGTAGAAGTTGGTGGCTTTGAATTTTAACCTGTTTTGGTCTTCTATGTTCTCCTGTTTTGGAGTTTCAAATGAAATGGGAAGGAAGAAAACAAAAACAAAAACAAAACAACCCCCCCCACAATCAAACAAACAAACAACAACAAAAAACCCCAAAACAGCTAAGATTGTACAAGTGGGTTTTATAAAATAAATTACCATAACTACTATGCAATATAATTTCAGGGTTGGAGTCTAGTTTACAAACACTTTTTTTCTTCCAGAGAACATCAACACATAAAAGCGGTCAAAAGGCTCTATTATGAAACTACATTTTTAAATTATGTAACATAAATCTGCTTTCCACTTGGTGTAACCTCTCAATCTACAGCCAGAATGCTAAGATGACAATTTACATTAAAAAAAAGTGAGGCCTTCATCAAGCTTCTATTCCCTTGATGAAAATACTGGCAAATCAGGGAATATAAGTGTGATTAATATGGTATTGTCTAATGCTTTAAAAATTATTAAATTATATTTATAAACTTATGTTTTTCTTCAAAGTTTAATTTGTTTTTTTTTTTTTTTTGGAAGTAGAAATAACTGAAGAACCAGGAAGAAAAATAATTACCTTTAATTTTGGAGGGTTGAGCTTTGATATTATCTTTCAATTATTTTTATTTTAAAAGCACCAACCCGCCCCCCCCCCCCAATAAAATAATTTAACTATGCTATTGTGAATAGAACTATGTTTTGGTATAAAATGCACCCTGGAAAAAGGTACTACTAATACAAGCTACAGATACAAACCCAATGCTTTTCTCCTAAGACAACATAACATTGCACTCCAGAAATAAAGTTTTCAAAAACCCTAAGTTTTTTGGTGTCTTTCCTTTGGGAGGTTGCTGTTAAAAAGCATTATTGCAGTCATCTCACTTGTGAGCTAGATAGACAAATGGCATTCATTGAGGTAACTATTTAGAAAGAATTCACTGCTGTAAGTGTACCAGCAAACGCTTGCTAAGGCATCACAACTAGGAAATTTTATTGCACAGGCCTAGAGAGTGGTGTGTACAGCACTAACATGGCAGAAAATCCCATTGTCTGTCAGGACAATAGAGCCTCCATATGCAAACCTCAGCAGAAATATCTGGAAAAATTCATCCGAGTTCAGGAAAGTTTAGACCTGCTATGGAGGTGTGCAGTGGAACTAGGAGAAACTAAAGCCATTTAACTCAAACAGAGAGCAGATGAGACCTCCTGATCAGTCCTGTGGTAGAAGGCTTTTAAAGGAAAGGAATCAGTGCAGACTCCTACTTTTCAATGTCAGTCTCAGCAGTAGACCTGAAAAATCTGAGAAGAGTTAAAGAACTGGTACTAAGAATAATATATCAAATTTCCCTGCTCTAATTTTGAGCACCATGCTCAAAATTTAGAACTTTTGAGTGACTGAGCCTGAGTCATCTTCAAGAAATGCTGATTTAATTCTGTAAAGCACCTTGAGGTCTCAGAACATATTTTTGTTGTCAAAATGGAGATGGGCCAAGCACAGGCTCTTGTGCTCAGGAAAGCTCCAAGTTCAGGAGAACTTTCTACTCTCAGCTCTTGTTAGGCTTTTACATAATAGGAAATTGCTGGATTTTCTTCAGGCTATTCTCTCTGGAAGCCATAGTTAAACAAATTATGAGATTTTAAAAACTAAAGTTTGACCTCTAAACCAGTTTAACACTGTCCCTGTTTTGTTTTTGTAGAACATCACCAACTCATTATTATGAGAGATAACTTCTGGTTTTACAGCAGCATCCCAGTTCTCCAAGCATCCTAGACTTCACCTTTGCAGTATCTAAATCTCCTAAGGGTTCTTACTGACATCTTCCTGCTCTAGTCTATAAAGAATTGTGGTGTCTTCAGTGCTGACTGTGTTATCAACCAGCCCAAAAATAGTCCCCTCAATTAAAATGAATAAAAAATATGATGACATTTTAAAGGAAAATTATAATGAGTGCTCTGCCCTCATACATATCTGCCCTCTGACCTGCTCAGCATCACTGCTTTTTCTGTACCTACACAAGAAATTCTTATTATCTCTGATTCCTACTGTTATCCTGCATAATTTTAATCACCGGATACTGTAGTAAATTTTCCGCCATGCTTTCAGTACTTATTTTTCATATTCTGCATACTTCTTTCTTTTATTTAAGGCACTAAAAAATGTAAAATTAAGTCAGATTGGTTCAGTTTTTGCACTTACCAATGGGTGCACTGTAAACGCACACAGCAAGAATTTCTTTCTCTTAGCGCTGGCCCTGTTTCTTTGAGAAGCCACTTTTTTGCCTCCTTTAAAACCCAAGGGATTTTTGCATCGTAGTGCTCTAAACTTACTCATGCCTGCCTATTCCGTAATATATCATTCTGCCGAAAACTGCTGCCAATGGTGAGCTCTCTTCTAAGAATATGCTGCCATGCTAACCTCAGCTTCATTGAAAATGAGGCATTGAAAAGGAGATTCTTCTCTTTTGTTGGATGTCAGCTACTGTTTAAGCATAAAGCAGCATGCCAAGCACTCTTCAGTGTGAAAAGGCTTTCAAATACAACTCTGAAAAAGGAAGATATGAATTACTGAGTGCATTGAAGATGAAGATAAGATTTTTTTTCCCCATGTCCCTGGTATAAAAGAGTGAAGCTAAATAAATAGAAGAAAATGGCAAATTTTAGATCTTCAATAAGATCTATAATTTCCTGCCTGACACTACAAGAGACAGATAAGGAATGTTCTGACTCCCCTCTGCTCAGGAAATCACACTTGGGGAAAAGGCAAGAATATGAGAAGAGCTGAGGTTTGAACATTTATATCAGAATAGGGAGGTCAATCTGTAGAAAATGTTCTCCAGCAAATAAATTCTGCAGCCTTATGCTGCTTGGGAAATTCTGCTTTCAGAGTTGTAGCAGTAATCTTGATGTGCGCTTAACAGAGAAAAATACTTATAAGCTGTATTTACCAAATATCACTGGTTTGGCATAGTAATCACCTTTTTGTACCGTGGCAGAAGAGAAATGCTGCAAATGACAGGACAAGTTTTCATTGGATATGCTCTTATATTGCACTAGCTGCAGAACTGTTGGAGTCCAGGGCATTCCTTTGGTCGCCCTGGAGGGTCAGAGACCTGGGCAGGGGGCTCTGGGACCACGGCCCAGAGCTCAGAGAGACACTGGATTTGATTTCAGTCCATGGGAGAGGCTTCTTGCACTGCAGGAAGCATTGCAGGCCACAAGAGTGTGAAAGATTGTAGTTTAGTATATCACAGGGTGAGAAAAACAGTGGGTTTGAATTTTTGGCATTGGAGAGAATGGGGACAAGATGGAGAATTTGGGGCGTTGCCTCCTTCTGCTTCTTTCTTCTTCCCTCACTCCATTTCTGCAGTGACATTGGCACAAAGTAGTTTGTGAGGATTAGATCAAAGTAAAGATGACCTTTTTAGTAATAGTGATAGACATTGGTAATAAATAGTAAATATCGAATACGTAGCAATTAGTATAAAAGATAAGGACAGCCCTGGGACGGGGGGGAGTCACCAGATGTCCGAGCCGCAGCAAACATCTTGCAGGACACTGAGAAAATTGTAAGATAAGAACTAATAAACACGAAGCATGCAAGCTTGAAGACTCCGTCTTTTCCTGCGTTTGGCTCAGAGCTTTGCAGAGGGCAAAAAGACTTTAAAACCACCTGAATGCTGGGGAATTTAAGCTCCAGCAAGCAGCTCCCTAACAACTGCCATCTCAGGGTGCAGAGCAACACAGAATAGCTGAAATCTTTAAAATATTATTTAAAATATTATTGAGAGAAAATTAGCTAAAAAATATAAGTTCTAGTGTTAAAATTCCTAGTGGTGCTTACTTGTGGTAAGCACTTCCTAGTGGTGTCCAGAGACAAGGATTAGCGACATACACATATCAAGGACAAAGAAATGCCAATTTCTTGCTTTCTCATTTACAATTACTGGTGAAATAAAGACATAGATAACAATAGGTTTGAGCCACTAATTTCATATAAATAATATACCTTTAGGTAATGATATCAAATGTTGTTTACTGTCAATGTCTCAGGAATAGGAAGGAATGGGGTTGTCTCCCCTCCTCAAATGTTTTTATTGTGCTGCACCGCTATGCCTTCACGTCTATCTTCAAGCTTTCAAAATTTATTATAGTTGGTTGCTGGATTCTCTTTTCTTTCCCTCCTGCTTTATAGAAGATAAGAGTGAGAAAATGATAGAGGGTAAGTTTTGATGGCCACAGCAGTCAGTCTTAGCAGTCCAGCCAAAATAAGCAGTGCATGCTCTCCTGCTAAACTCTTTGTGGCTGTTTCCTTTGGGTGATATGATGACATCTCTCCATATCATTCCTCCTTGTTTCAGCCATGTAGAAAGAACTATAGATAATGGAAAAAGTGGAAATCCTACTTGAAGAATTCCTAGGTCCTTCGTGTATTAATTAAGAATAATCAGCACTTTATCCTCCTTGCCCCAGGGGGACTTTCATGTCTTGTCCAAAGAGCACTCAGCAGATCTTAACAGCCTCTTCTTCTATGTTCACCACATATGCCATAGCAGCTTGGAGGCACAAGGCATATAAAATTGTTCCCTAATATAAATGAAATGAAAATTTATCAGGATCAGCCTGTGGTCATCAGCCTTGCATCTTCCAACCTGGTTTCCCATGTGGGACAGGAGCCTAACTAATTAGTGTGCCTTTAAAATCCAAAGGCTTTTTTCCTTTATATAGATTTTGCATGGACACAGTTCTTGGAGACAACTATAGTCAGGATAATACAAAAGAAAGTAAGACACATATGCTTATTTTATCATCAGAGAAATTAATCCATATTTGTCTTATGATCGTCTGAAATTTCATAAACACACCCATGAGAAAATTTCTCATAGAGGCTTGTGGCATGAGACTATAAATCTGTAAATATTCTGCACTCTTAGCTCAAGGCCACAGTCTAAATTGATAAAAAATCCTGAGTCCTGGATAGTCTCTGCAATTTGTTACATGCTGATGTTCATAAATGTTGTAATGCCAGTTCCCCAGCATGCAAACTTTTCCTTTGCAAATGTTGCATGAAATACAAGTAGCTATGCAAGCACTGGGATTTTGCAAAACAGATTTGCCAGATTTCATTCTTGATGTCCTTGCCCTGAGAATGTTAAGTCACTAAATGCATATGAGTTACAAATTGAGTTTCACAGTTTCTCTCTTCACTATAGCCATTTTTAATTGTAAAAATACATTCAACTGGTAAACTGTATTTTGAGCTATGTTTGAATGTGTTTAGGTATAAGAAAATTACTAGCTTTCTTATATAAAAGAAAAAGTTAAAATGGACTTAAAATTTCAAGCACTTTAGTTCCATAATCAGAACAAGCTTAATTCCCACATCAATGATCTGGGGACAGTGCATGTAAATGCAAACCTGTATTTTTACTTTGTAGCACCTTTTAAAATACCGTCATTTTAAAGCAAAATAGTGTGGTGTTGTCTTTATTTTATGTACAAAGTTAACCTTTTATAATTTTTGTTTTGAGACTTCTAGTTTAATTGTCCTAGTTCTATTAGGATAGCTTCCATGCTAAGAAGAATATATTCTGCTGAATTTGGGCCACCATGTACTGGGTAACTGAGTAAGGAAAATACAACACATACTCCTCATTGAATAAGTGAAATTCTAGAATGGAAATCAGGCATGATTCTTTTTTTTCACTGTAGGGTTCTCTTCAGTCAAGTGAAGGTTTCCAACATTACTAGCCAAGTCTCCTATTAGTATTATAAGTAAATAGTGCTAGTAAAAATTATAATGTATATATTTTATATGATGTATTTTAAAAATAGGGCAATGGTTTTCTTGAAGAAATTTGTTGAAAGGATTTTGTGGTTGATATTTCATGCACATATTTTTTATTCATAGAAATAAATATTTTAAATCTAAGAAGTGCCTTTTTTCAATTACTTTATTTTAAAAAAATTGAATGCAATCATAGAAAGATAAAACAAAAAATACAACTATTTCCTTGGGAAATCCCTTGTGCCTCTTAGAAGATGTTTGTTTGTTTGTTTGTTTGGTAGGTTGGTAGGTTGGTTGGTTTGTTTGTGTTTCCCCTCAAAGTTCTTGATTCTTGATTGAACAAAATACTTTTTACAAATTAGTTATTACTTTAGACAAAGATGTACTTATTTTGAAAAAAACTTCATCTATCAAGATATATATACACTTTGCACAATGTATTGCATCTACATAGGGCAGAAATGAGCAGGTAAAAGATAATTTTTTTCCAAACTGTGATAACATTTTCAGCAAATAAATCAGAAAGCAAATAGAGAAGCTGCTTTTTAAAAGTATTTTTCTAATAAAAGGTATGAAGTACAACTGTAATAATAACTTGGTCCTGAAGACATTATGCAATGATTTGTATTATAGTGAACTGCAGCCAGAAACCATCTCGCTGCAACCACGGTGCAGTTTCACAAGGTGGCACAACCACTCCTCATATTGTGCATGTATATTTCTATACAACTTCTAATCAGGCTCCCAGTGTAGCTGTAAAAGAACCTACCTGTATTCAAATCAAGAAAGCATAAGAAAGATCTCAGGCATAAACAAATTTTCAGGCCTAATCCAAGGCATGTTGAAATCAATAAGCAGCTTTCCAATGTCTTCTGTAGGAATTTAATATTTTATCCGTGGCATGTTTAAACTCACCTGGCAAGTTTTCTAATCTTGTATGTGATTAGCTACAGGCAACAATTTATTAAACTTCTCAGGAAGAATAATCTCATAATGCTTAGTTGTCTGGCTTTTTAGAAAGATTAGTATGATTACTAATACACTCATCTAGTAATAAGAACAAGAAGCTGACACATCCATAATCCTACCAAACTCAATGGGGTGGCTTCTGCATAGATTCAGGATACTGACAGACTGAAAGAGTGGATTCTAATTAAAATTCTTGATATTTTGCTCTCTTAATGTTAAGTATAACTCTTTATATTCTTAATTCAGACTTTGGAAATTTGTCTCTAAGATCAAGAGGGAAAAGTGACATAATATACAAAAGAAATTTTTTCCTGACTTTACGTAACAATTGCAAAATTAAGTTATTACAATGTTTAATGAAGAGGGTGAGTCTGATAAGTATCATTATTTGTCCTTCATCCAGACATTTCTTCCAGACTAGAATGATATTCCATTAGGTGACTTTGATGTCAAAGCTGAGTAAAAGTCCTATTTGAGTAAAATTCCTACTTGGAATTTCAAAACTTGGAAAAAAATGTTGTTTGTTTTCAGCTTGTTTATAACCTCTTCAACAGTTCTTTAAAAAGAGTTACATAAATGCAGGAAACCAATGTGCCTAGAATCAGACTTCTGACTATACAGTTCTCTCCTAATTTTTCCTTTTAAGATGTCACATGGTTCATTGACATTGGATATTGGATAAGGAAATGCGTTTATTGTCACTTTTGTTTTAGTTGGTTTATAATGAAAGATAACTATTCAATTCTTCCTCTGGGAGCAATAGCTGTTCACATCTGTAGACATCCTGCTATTTCCTTTCCAGAGTTTTTTCTGAGTGACCTTTTTTTTAAAATTTAATTTAGATTTTTATTTACTTTGCCAGATTTTTCTTTTCAAATTGCTTGAGCAGCCTTAAAGCAGTGACCTCTACCTTCCCCAAACCACACAAAAAAGTATGTCACATAGTGTCCTAGGGTGACTGTGTATCCCCCAATGCTCTATTGGGTGGAAAG
>JAIXNV010000059.1:4252118-4290044 GCA_020917445.1 Riparia riparia | reverse complement strand
TGCTCCCTTCCCCCTACACCATTATTATTCTCAGGTGGGGCCATAGGAACAACATTCCCCTGATCCCTTTGTTCTGGGAGTTGAGGATACAGGGGACCTGCAGCTGGTCCTGGTTCAGCTGGCAATGCTGGAGGACAAGATGGGGGAAGGTACTGAAGAACATCCAAATTCTCACCTTTTTTTTTTTTTTTTTTTTTTTTTTTTAATCTTCTCCCTCTTTCTTTAACACATAGATTTCTTTTGTTGCTCGTCTAAACTTTATCAATCTACATTCCCTTTCAATCCATCCTTTCCAATTCTCCTCTAAATACTTCAACAAAATTCTACACAAGCAAAACCTATCTGTTCCATAAGGTGGCCATATAAGCCCCTTTGGCAACTTATACTCTGGCCACACAAAATAACAATATTTTACTATTGTCTCCATAGTTACCTTTGGGTGAATGCATAGTCTGTCCCAAGACCTCAGCATTGTCCCCAAGGGACTCTCCAGGGGTATTATGGGATCGTCATCCCTTTTGCCGGGACCCCTTCCCAGCTTTACCCTAGCAACCTTCCATGGGTGCTGCGTTTCACCTGTGCTACCCTCCATGGGTGCTCTCTCAGGTTTACCTGTGCTGCCCTCCATGGGCACCCTCCCAGGTTTGCTCCCCAAAGATCCCATTTTACTCGCAAGTGAGATTTTCAGTGGTCCTTCCCTGCGGACTCTTCACGGACCCCCCTGGTCCGCCACTCGTCTGTCTCCTGGACAGTCTCAGGAACCCAGTCGATCGCCCGGTGCCGGCTGCCACCAAGGGGAACTGATCACCCAAACTGGGTGAGGGGCACCTTCAGCTCCGCTCGCGGCCCGCCGCCTCGGACAGTGGAAATATCCCGGACAAGAGCCCCCAAATTGTTAGGAAAATTAATCCACGAACACCAGAGGTTTATGTCCAAAAAAGGAGACAGAGGAGTCCTTTTACTTTATTCAAATAAAGGGAGAGACCATGGGTCATTTCCCCTGGGGTTTCCCAGTTTTTTGGAGGACACAGCTTCCTTTTTATCCTAATTTCCCAGCCTCATTTCCATCTCTCTTTCCCCATTGGCTGAGATACTTGAGAGGTACAGACTTCCCAAAATGCCTAAGATTCCCCTTTTAATGTATATCCCCCCTTAATTTTTAATTTTTATGGGATTTATGGGCTTTTCCCCATTGTTGCTTTCATCTTTCAATATTCAATTTCATTTACAAACAAACCTATGATTTGTTTGTAAAGGCAAGTATCTTCTTTTCCATTCATCAATCAGTAGACTCCTTCCCATTGTTTCACTTATCTCTCAGTGCTAGTATTATCTACCAGCAGACTCAGGGCTTGTTTGTAAAGACAAATCTTGTCATTCCTCTAAGTGTGTTCACTTTAAAGTTAAAAACTATAGTCCTCCAAAGCATCCTGTACAATATAGATCCTTTGGTATTGTAAAGGTTGATGTTGAAAAAAAATACGGTACTTTGTACATAAAAGTAGTCCACATAAATGATACACCTATTTTTCCCATTGATTTTCCCCCCCTTTTTTCCCCAACTTCAAGGACAACCATAGAATACTGTCTCATTACTGCAACATTCTTTTAGTAAAAATGCTCTCTATTATCCTATTGGTTGTTGATTCCCAGTAGTTACAGCAAATATTACTGTAAATTTAATGGGAAAATGCCTCCTTATATTAAGTGGTGTACTCGGAAACTTTTCCATTACAGTGCATTGGTATTTTGAGTGTCTCTGATGGTACTTGAACTTTGTAAACAATTTTATGTCTCTTCCCTAATAATACTTTATATTTTCTGTTTTAATTTAGGTATTCCTTCCTGATATATTTTAATCTCTCATTTGAGGCTTTATCTCTCTTTGGTGAAGAGCAGTACTAAGCTTTGAGTTCAACCCTGTACCAAACAGAAGCATTAGATGTGTGTATGCCTTTGATGGTGATAGGACAGTATTTTGCTCATTTTGGGTGCTGGAGTCTTGAAGCAACACTGTCCACCTCCACTTAAGCTGTTGAATTTGGACAGTGTCATAAGGTAGTTACATAAATGCAACCAATACTTTAAAAAAAAACCAAAACAAAACAAAAAAAAAAACAAAAAACAAAAACAGACCATGAAAGCATAGAGTGAGCTATCAATTATCCTAGAATAAAAAATGCAAAGAAGAGTGGACCCCTGCAGTAGGGATCTCTGAGGGCATATGAAGAGAGATCAGATGATCCCAGAGGCCTGAGAACTTTTTGCATAAATGGACATTTTCTGATACAGGATTGCTTGTGTGCTGTCTTAACTGTTTGTTACCAGTATGTAGCTGATTAATGATGTTAACTGTACTTTCAAATTTCTTCACTTTATGTGATTCTCACCTGGTTAGAAAAATTAGTTATATTTTCATAGTATGGTAGTATAGTGTTTCTGTCTGTACATAATACCAATATCTGTAAATCCTTAAATGCGTATACTGTTGCTGTATCTGTGGTGCTAAATTGGGTCATTACTTTTGCTCTCTGAGGCTCTGTCTGGTCCTCACTTGAGCTGCAAGACCTGACTGTGCAATACATTCTTCATGCTCTTTCTCTGGCTTTCTACATAACCTCCTATCATTCATTTGCTCTTTTATGTGGGGAATTCCGGGAGACTGCCTGAGGGCACTACCTCCCTTGGATTCGTGAGCCCTGAGGGCTTCTTGTCTTATTAGCCCTTCTTGATACTGCCAGGATCAGCTTGGCTGGGAAGTTGAGGAATGTCACGGTGAGAAATCAGTCATCCATGGTACTTGCATGTTCCTGAGTCATAAGCATTTCTTCATGTGGCTCAGCACAATACCAAGAACTGGAGATAGAATTATTTTGGTGTCTTTATTGTGACGGATGGCATTCCCATAGTTACCACAGAGATGTGCAGAAGAACACACAAGCCTATGGCTGTGGTCCACTGTATGAGGGCATCTGATATGTGGACCCAATAGCTAAGAAGACCATTTCTCACCTGATTGAGTGCTGAGGTCTCTTAATTTCTGTCTGGGTTTCAGGTTTAGTGTCCTGTGTTTTCTGCTCTGCTGCAAGAGGAAATATGACTTTTTGGAGTTTTACAGCTGTATAATTGTGACAACTGGTGCTGAGTTACCAAGTTGCTGAAAGACTTGGGGCATGTTTTCATGCACCTGGTGAGAAGAATGCGTACTTCACCTTCCTTCCAATGTGTTTTTATCTAACAGCTTCCCTTTGTGTGGAGGACTAAGTGGTCTAGCTAACAGCTTTTGACTCAGTTGCAAATGTTGAATATTCTTAAAGCAAATATTTCAAAGATTTTCCTCTTTAAGAATTCTTTAAGAATAAGCTCATTTGACTTACCAAAGGATTCCACAGACGAGAAGAAAAAAATTTCCTGAATTATTTGAAATGTGTCTTTAGTTCTGCATATCGGTATCCTGAACCATGTCTCAGTGTCTCTGAATGTTTAAAGCTATTTTTGCCCCTCAAGTTTGCTGTCATTTTCTTGGAAATACTTCCTCAAGATTTTTGTGCTATTGAATATATCTACGTGGTGCTTTCACAGATGTGTAGTGCAGAAGTCTAGGTATTCAAGTGTTTAAAAGTGTTTGTCATGAGCTGATCCAATTGTGACACAACTATCGTGAGGGATATTTCATTTAAACCCATCAGATCATCAGTCCTATTACTGTACAAGGAATAAGCTTGATTTTTAAAATGAGAGTAACAGATTAATAACTGCATTAGTGTCAGCTTTAACTGAATTCAGGAAACAAAACAAGATAAAACCCTTTTGTTTACTTTTTTTTTTTTCTGAAATAGTTTTTTGTACCTTAAAATCAAGTAAATCTAATCACACAGGAAACATTAGTTTCTATAGATATTTCCAGAATTACCTATACTTTCAAAGTTTTGTCTTTCCTACAAGCTCTAAAATAACTGTTTCACGTGTACAGATCTGATCGTGGTAATTGGTCCTGCTTTGACTAACAGTTTAGTTAAACTATCCTTTTTCAGCCTTTCTGAAGATGAATGGTTAGTTGAAATAAGATAGTAGAGAGTTACTGAAAGTGTGTTTAGGCTTCTCAAAGACATAGATAATCCGCAAGTTGTTTCTTCCTCTTCCCTGACCCCCAGGGCGGGTGGGGTTTGTTACTTGTTCTGAGCTATCCTTTCTATCTCTTCTCATCCCAGTTTAGAAAAATCTCACAGAGTTAACTTTTTCCTGATTTTGACTTTCCAACTTCATATCTTTTGAGGTCAAAGGACATACTTCTACTGAAATAGAAAATGCTCACAAAAGTGAGAGGTTGGAAGTTGTAAACAAAGGGAGTTAGTTAAAAAAAAAAAAAATTGAAATAAAAGCTAATTAAATGTACTCTTGAAACTTAATGGAATACTACAGTAGGATATGTAGATGAATAAACTTTCTAGCTACTCTTCCTTGAGAAGAGTATCTTTCTTGGGAGTTTTCTTCAGGTAGACAACTAGGCATGAAATGTAACTGGATCAGTTGAAGACTTCTTGCTTTATTTTACAGTTCTCATTACCAAAGCACTTGCCAGCTCTTATGTGAGCACTTCAGTTCTTATGTGAGAAGGCATATTAACTCATCATCAGCATATGCTGCTGTACCATATTCTCTGCAATATGTTTTTATTTAGTTACTTCATCGGATAGCATAACACAAAATACTTGAGGAATTCCTCACATATTAAAATTGTAGCAAGAATTGCCAGCTTTGAGGAGTTTGTTCCATCAGACCAGTGCTGGGTACTGATTTTAGCTCAAGATGAATGCCAGGTTGATCACTTTTTAGTACATATTTGGAACTGGGGAGCAAATAAATGTGTAGTTCCACCCCCACTACAGTATTTTTAGCTTCTGGGTATTACTCTAAGCAAAGATTTTTGGTGTGCCTGTAAGAAATCTTTTAAAGCGTTCATATACATTCAAAAATAAAGAACATCTTGAACTAGAGGTATAATTTTAGGAAATTCTGGAGGAGGATAAGCTGCCTGGTAGCTGATACAGGCTTCTTTAATGCTGTTTGATGTATGATTTATTCTTAAAATGAACCTAGGAAAGGTTCTTTTTTTTTTTTTTTTTTTTTTTTTTTTTTTTAATGTAGTGGTGTTAAGACACATCTCCATTATCTTTTATGTCGTACTCTTGAGATACACTTCCAACACATTGATTCAAGTTTTACCTTTAGTGAAATGAACACTTACAAATATTTTAAAAATAGGCTTAAAATATTCTAGAGTATGTTGGTTTAACCATACAGTTGAATACTGAAAGCTGAAACCTGAGGTTCTGACTGGATGGATTGTCTGTTTGGTTTTAATTTTTAGTTTGTGATTGTTATAAATATGACAAGACCAAATTTTTAGAAATCAAAAATTTTAGAATTTTATTGGAGAGACAAAATGACAGTCTCGGACAGCCACAATTAAAAGGACAGCATCGAGCCCGGGATCGGTGCCGGGTGAACCCTGATAGCAAACTCTGCCAGTCTGCTATCCCCCGAGTTCACATTTTTGGTCTGGAGCTGCTTTCTTTTATACACAGGATCGTGAAGGAGAAACAGAGCTCTGATGTTCTCCCGTACCATACCGCGGCAGCCTCATTAACTATTCATGTTCGGGTCTGGATGTTCTGAATAGCGTTTTTCTGGCTTGACAATGGCCTTGATGGCTGTGCCCGGGTGTGTGTAGATATGGTAATGTCCGAAGGAGACTGATGAGATATGAATAGATATGACAATGTCCCAAGGAGGCAGCAAGATATGTATCAGATGTAATCAATCCGGTCCTGAGTTGTTCATCTGCAGTTTCCGAGGTCCTTTGTGTTCCTTTCAGGGATTCCCGGCAGAGGTATGCTGATGTCATTCCTGAGAGTGTCCCTGTGTCCCTTTTCTGGTATCTTGCTGCCAGGCAGGGAGTCTTTGTATTTTTCCCTGCATGGTTTGTTGTTTTAGCATATACTAGACATACATGAGTAAATTTTTAAAACATATATTACAGTGTTATTTTATTTTCTTTAGGACATAGGTAAGTAGATACAAACTTATATTTTATATGTGTTGTCCTAGGGTAACTTTATGATGTTTGTATTCCCAATCGTCTGTTCTGTTTGTGCTGTATATTGAGTCCTGTACCTTTAAGACTAGTTCTAAGAGCAAGGAGAAGCGCAGAGTTTGTTTTGAGAAAACTGCCTGACTCCTCCACATTCTTCAGCGGACGGGCTGTTCGGCGGAGGCTTGGAGAGACTGCAGGACAGAGATCTTTTGCTTTTAGTTAGTTTCAGCTAGCTAGGGCAGAGAAGTTCCCTAGACTGTTTTTTTTCCTTTTCTTGAAACTGTTTAAATCTGCTCTGGACTGAAGACCCAGGAGAGCACTGTGGGGGCTGCACCTGCGGCCCACCGGGGCCTGGACCTCGGCACTTTCCAGCAGCGCCGGAGGGACTAGGACTGAGGAGAGACTGAGAGAGAGCCGAGCTCCATCCACGGCAAGGACTTTCTCAATTTGCCATCTCACTCCAGGAGGAGAGGTTTTATTGTTTCATATTATTCATTCTTTATACTTGTATGCACTTTAGTTGTTTAGTAAAATAGTTTTTTCCACTTTTCTCCAAATAGTTTTTTTCAAACTAGTTGGAAGGAGGGGCCACTTAGGTTTGCTTCCCAGAGGAATTCTATTCAAGAGGTTTTCCCCCAAATTTGTCTCCAAACCAGGACATACCCTTTAATTGGTGCCCAACGTGGGGCACGAGAGAGTAGAAAAAATTTGTATTGATTATTATTATTAACTGCATTTAGTTTTGGTTGTCCTTTGGGTGGGGATTAAACAGACAGTGGCCATGTTACTTCTTGAAGTCCTAATGTCTCTTAGAATAGAGTCTTTCCTGCATTTCTGTTCCCTAGGCTTTTTTGAGGTCTTAATACTATTCTGGTCCCTAGGTTTGTTTTCCTACCCAGAAATAGCTCCAATATTGTCCCTAACATACAGCCTTTACACTAGGGATGCACAAATTAGAATAGTTATTTTGCTGGGTTCGGTGATTATGGCTTACAAGAAGCTTATAAAGATACTGGAGTTTGTTCTGGGTATGTTCAGTTTATGGTTCTTTCGTCCTACCCTGCGTCCTAGTTCCATCCAGCAGCATGTTTTGGGGATTTATCAATAATTGCACCCATTTTGTTAGAGGAGGAGTAGGGGATGAGGCTCTTCAGCCCTTTTTTTCCTTCTCTTTTGAGTCAATTACATCACTTTTGGAGAATGTTCAGGGTCTCCTGAATGTTAAAGACCCCACCTCCCTCATATTTCACCTGGTGACTTTTCTCTATACGGTTTATAGCTTTTTTAGAATGAGTCACACACGGCTAAACACTGTAGGGCAGCAGATAGAGGTAGGGGAGCAGGGAGATGAATTAGTCACTCAGGCTGCAGCCAATCCCACAGCTATTCAGGCTGCAGCTAAACCAGACAGTGAGGCTAAGACACCGGCAGTTGCTACAGTAAAGAAGGGAAAGAAGCACACAGACAAAACCGATTGACCAGTAGACGATGATTCAGGTGAAGGATCCTCAATGCCTCCCGGCACCCAGTCAGGAGTCAAAGCAACTGACACACAATCAGAAGCTGAAGCAACTGATGACACACAGTCAGAAGCTGAACCAGCTGATACAAAACCAGAAGCCCGACCAACTAGTACAAGATCAAGAGTCCAACCAACTAGCACACGATCAAGAGCCCGACCAACTGCTACAAGATCAGGAGATACTATTGAGTCCTTTTCCCTGAAGGACCTTCGTGGCCTAAGAAAAGATTATACTCGACGATCTGATAAATCTATAATTAGTTGGTTAGTCCGTCTTTGGGATGCTGCAGGAGAGGCTACAATATTAGATGGCACTGAAGTGAGGCATCTGAGATCCCTATCACATGACCCAATTATTAACCAAAAAATGATGAGGGAAGCTAGTCCTTGCAGTCTCTGGGAACGGGTCCTGGGAAGTGTGGCACAAAAATATCTGTGTGCCGACAATCTCTATCTGCAGCAAACCCAGTAGAAAACCATTAAACAAGAGATTCAGCGCTTGAGAGAAATAGCAGTAGCGGAGATTGTCTTCTCAGATGACCTGAACACTAAGAACCCCGACTCAGTACCATGTACACCTGTAATGTGGCAAAAACTTGTACGACTTAGGCCACAAGAATACTCCTCTGCTTTAGCAATAATGAAGCGGGATGAGACAGAGGAGACTGTGCTTGATATGGCGAAGAAGCTCTGAACATATGCAGATGCCGTGCATAGTCCAACACATGCAAAAATTGCAGCTCTGGAAACACGTATTAGAAAAATAGAAAACAAAATAAAAAAGAATCACAAAGAACTCAAAGAAAGCATTCTCCAGATCTCTGCAATACAGGTTAGGGGCTCTGGTACCACACGCAAACGTTCCCTAGATAAAGAAGGAAAAGGCATCCCACAGGCTAAGCTGTGGATTGTAGAGAAAACATGAAAAGATAAGATAGAGAATCTACTGATACTATGACACAACAGCTGCATGAATTGTTAGATGGAAAGACTGTGAGAGGAAGTTCTAGCAAGAAGGAAGCAGCTCCAGTTACCCAAAGAAATAAAGATAATCAGGCTTAGAGAGGCCCTGTCTCTAGCCAGGTAGAGGCTAGGGAAAACCGTGTTTTTTAGACTATGTAGATTCGTTGGCCTGGCGCATCAGAACCACAAAAATATAAAGCCTTAGTTGACACTAGTGCACAGTGCACATTACTCCCATCAAGACACGTGGGAGAAGAATCTGTTTCCATTGCTAGAGTGACAGGAGGTTCACAAGATTTTACTTTAATAGAAGCTGATGTGAGCCTAACTAAAAATAAGTGGAAGAGACACCCTATTGTGACTAGCCCAGAGGCTCCATGCATTTTAGGCATAGACTTCCTCCGAAATGAGTATTTCAAAGACCCAAAGGGATTTAAGTAGGCATTCGAGATAGCAGCTGTAGAAACAAGAGATGTTAAGCAGTTAAATACCTTGCCTAGACTATCAGAGAACCCATCTGCTGTAGGTCTTCTGAAAGTAGAAAAGCAACAAGTGCCAATTGCCACTTTAACAGTGCATCGCCAACAGTACAGAACAACTCAAAATGCTGTGATTCCCACCCACAAGATAATCCGTGAGCTAGAGACCCAAGGGGTAGTCAGCAAAACCCACTCACCCTTCAACAGCCCCATCTGGCCTGTGCGCAAGTCTGACAGAGAATAAAAATTGACTGTAAACTACCGTGCCTTGAACGAAGTGACTCCACCATTGAGCGCTGCTGTGCCGGACATGCTGGAACTCCAGTACGAGCTGGAGTCCAAAGCAGCAAAATAGTATGCCACAATTGACATTGCTAATGCGTTTTTCTCCATTCCTCTAGCTGCAAAATGCAAGCCTCAGTTTGCTTTCACCTAGAGAGGCGTGCAGTACACCTAGAACCGACTGCCCCAGGGGTGGAAACACAGCCCCACCATCTGCCATGGACTGATCCAAGCTGCACTAGAAAAAAGTGAAGCTCCAGAACATCTACAGTACATCAATGACATCATTGTGTAGAGAAACACAGCAATAAAAGTATTTAAAAAAAGAAAAAAGTTCATCCAGATTCTCCTGAAGGCTGGCTTTGCTATCAAGAAGAGCAAAGTTAAAAGACCTGCTCAAGAGATCCAGTTTCTAGGAGTAAAGTGGCACAATGGAAAGCATCAGATTCCCACTGAAGTCATCAACAAGATCACAGCAATGTGTCCACCAACCAACAAAAAGGAAACACAAGATTTCCTAAGCGCCATAAATTTCTAGAAGATGCACATTCCTAAGTACAGCCAGATTGTGAGCCCTCTCTACCTAGTCACCCGCAAGAAGAGCGATTTCCACTGGAGCCCTGAACAGCAACAAGCCTTTGCCCAAATCAAGCAGGAGATCGCTCATGCAGTAGCCCTTGGCCCAGTCAGGACAGGACCAAATGTGAAGAACGTGCTCTACTCAGCAGCCAGAAACAATAGCCTGTCCTAGAGCCTTTGGCAAAAGGTGCCTGAGGAGACTCGGGGCCGACCACTAGGATTCTGGAGCCGAAGCTACAGAGAGTCCGAAGCCAACTACACTCCCACAGAGAAGGAAATCTTGGCTGCTTATGAAGGAGTTCAAGCCGCCTCAGAAGTAGTAGGCACTGAAACACAACTCCTGCTGGCACCTCGACTACCATTGCTGGGATGGATGTTCAAAGCAGAAGTTCCCTCTACCCACCATGCCACCAATGCCACATGGAGCAAATAGATCGCCCTCATTACACAGCGTGCCCGTATTAGAAACCTAAATCGCCCTAAGATTTTAGAAATAATTACAAACTAGCCAGAAAGTAAAAACTTTAGTCTCATAAATAAAAAAGAGCAAGAACAAGTAACACGTGCTAAAGAAACTCCACCATACAACCAACTGCCAGCAGAAGAAACACGCTATGCTCTTTTCACTGATAGTTCCTGCTGCATCGTAAGGATGAACCGAAAGTAGAAAGCAGCCGTATAGAGCCCCACACGACAAGTTACACAAGCCACTGAAAGAAAAAGTAAGTCAAACCAGCTTACTGAACTCAGAGCTGTTCAACTAGCCCTAGACATTGCCAAAAAAGAGAAGTGGCCAAAGCTCTACCTCTACACTGATTCGTAGATAGTAGCCAATGCTTTGTAAAGATAGCTGGAGAAGTGGAAAAAAACCAATTAGCAGCGTAAGAGAAAGCCAATCTAAGCTGCAAATGAGTAGAAAGATATTGCCAGTCGAGTAAAAAAGCTACCTGTCAAAGTCCGTCATGTAGATGCCCATGTCCCCAAGAGTCGGGCTAATGTTTGATGCTTGCTTAGAGTTATGAAGTGTGTCTGTTGCATCCTTGCAAAAATTGATTTTTGTTTTTAATTTCAAGAAAGAATTCTGTGCCAAAACTATGCATTGGGCATTGCTCCATACTTGCCATAGAAGCTGGTGCTCATGTCCCCTCTTCCAAATATGTTAGCCTTAGTTTTTAGTCTATTAAGTCCAAGAACAAACATCTTTCTGTTCTTAAATTCCTAGCCATGCTGTGGTGCTGGCATGTATGCTTGAACATGGCAACTCTGTTGTGGGAGGGAGATGTGAAAGATGTATAGTCTTTGTGGGGTAGAGAGCCTGGAGTGAGCTAAGATTGTCCTTCTTTTTGCAGTGTGCTTATCAACTTGCCCAGCCTGAGCTTCCTAACTTATGGCTGGAAAAATGTTTTGAACAGTAGTGGCTCTCTTATTTTAGCTGCAGTCCTCCAAGAAAAACTGACTGTCCATGACTTGGATGGGTGGACTCTACCAGGTAAAACACTGGATGGCTGGGCCAGCCTGTTGTGGCGAATGGAGGTAAATTCAGTTGGTGGGTGATCACTAGCACTGTTCCCTTGGGCTTGATTTTGGTGCCGGTTTTGTTTAACATCTTTATTGATGGTCTGGACATCAGGATTGAGGGCACTCTCAGTAAATTTGTAAACAACACAAAGCTGGGTGGGAGTGTTGATCTCGAGGTCTAGGGTCGAGGGTAAGAAGGCTCTACAGAGACCTGGACAAACTCGATTAATGGGCCAAGGACAACTGTTTGAGGCTTAATAAGGCAAAGTGCTGGGTTTTGCATTTTAGTCTCAGCAAACCCATGCAGGGCTACAGGCTGGGGGAAGAGTGGCTCGAGAGCTGCTCGGCAAAAAGGGACTTGATGGTGCTCATTGGGAGCCAGCTCAGTGTGAGCCAATGTGTGCCCAGGTGGCCAAGAAGACCAGTGGCATCTGGGCCTGAACCAAGAACAGTGTGGCCAGCAGGACAAGGGCAGTGATCATCCCTCTGTACTTGGCATTGCTGCAGCTATACCTCAAGTCCAGTTTTGGCCCCCTCACACCTCCAGGACATTGAGGTGCTGGAGCTTGTCCAATGTAAGTCAACAAGGCTCATGAGAGGACTAGAAAACATGTCTTATGAGGAATGGCTGAGGGAGTTGGTTTTCTTTAAGCACGAGATGAGGAAGCTCAGGGGGGATCCCATCACTCTGTGCATCTCCCTGAAAGAAGGCTGCAGTGAGGTGGAGGTCAGTCTCTTCTACTGACAGTGAGAGGATCAGGGAATATGGCCTTCAGCTGACACAGGAGAATCAGATTAGATATTAGAAAAATGTTATCACTGTTAAGGTGGTCAGGCACTTGAATAGATTGTCCTGGGAGGTGGTGCAGTTGCTGTCTCAGGAGGGGTTTGAGACGCATCTGAATCTGATGCTGAGTGATGTGTTTATGGGTTACAGTGATAGTACTGGGTGGATAGTTGGACTTGATCTTGAAGGTCTCTGCCAACCATGGAAATTCTATGATTGCATGAATGCTCAGAGCAGGAGAGGGAAAGACTGGAAGGAGGTGGGTTGGAGTGACAGACTGACTTGCCTTTGGGTTTGGCAAGTTAGAAAACAGCTACTACTTATCAGTGGTTTGACACTGGGTTTCAGCCACACAAGTAGGACTTCCTTTGTGAGTTTTTGCCTGAAGATAGGATGTGGTGTTAGTGTTCTCTGTGTGTGTGTAGATGTTTATATATACATATGTGTGTGTGGAGGTATTTATTTATATTTTCAAGTGCAATGCAGGGTATTGGCGTTTGCCTTTTTACTCCACTTTGGGGAGTGAATAATGGTAAAGACCATTAAATATTTGTCAGTTTGTTACCAACATTTTCTGGTGATTATTACTATATCAATTGTTGTGCCTAGAACTGTCTGGTAATGTAGGCCCCTGTCCTAGGTTACAATAAAAGATGTGCCCAAATTATGTATTCTATCACCATCTACATGAGCTGTTGAAGCTAGGTTGGGCAGTGTTTCCCTTGCCCCCTCCCTCCAGACTATCTTCTGTTAATGGCCCATCAATGTCCTGCTGTATGACTCATAGATAACTCCCTTCAGGAGCTATCTCTGTTTAACAGGCAATCAAGGACCCATTGCGAGGCTCATAGAATGATATCAGCCCAGTGTGAGACGTTCCACTCAGGGGGAGGAGCCAAGCATTCCCACTTGGATATAATCTGGGATTTGGGACAGCACAGGCAGCCTTACCCACTAGATTCCCAGAGGACAAGAGCTACCAGACCTTTCTACAGGAACACTGCTTCAACAAGACCACTTCATCTGGATGACTACCATCACGGTGTCAGGTTGTATTCTGACTCTGTCAGTGGTCTTTTGTACTATTGCATGTGTTTTATTTTATTTTATTTTATTTTATTTTATTTTATTTTATTTTATTTTACCTTTTTTTTCCTCTCTTATTAAATTGTTTTTCTGACTTGGAGTCTCTCACTGGTTTTGCCTTCAAGACAGCACAGCCCCTCGTCTGCATGTGAGAAGACAGCATTCAAATGTTATATTTCTGTTAACTATGCCAGTTATTTTCTATAGTCTTCACTTACTGTGTAGATTTTGCTAGTGTATTGTGGGATGTGAAAACAATTAATCATCCACATTGATCAGAAAAGGATTTCCATTAGCTATGTATAGTGTTGATAAAATGCTGATAAAATTCTGTGAGTTCAGAAGGGGGAAAATCTAACTGAGGACCTCAGAACAATTATGGTAAAATATGTTCTTGACTGTAGGAGCAGTCAAATTTTTCATAGTTCCAAATGCTGGTGGTACCTTTTTTTTTATATGAAAATATGCTTCGGAAGTGGCATTCCTGTAGGTTAAGTCCAGAACTGCAGGAACTTTCTGCTCATCACAGTTTAAAAGAACTTTGCTGTTGCTTATTGGAACATTTAGTTTAATACTAAACTCATAATTTGAGTAAAAAAACTTCATTGTTGATTTTTCATTGCTAAACATCACTTGGGGACCTACTGCTTTTCCTGGAAATGGCCTCAAAAAAGATATTTTTGAAGGTTCTTTCATAAAACTGTGACATGTCTAACAAAAACAAATGAGCTGATGTTTTTACTAGTTTTAATAGCCATGTTACCTTCAGTGTAAGTACACTCTGTATTCTTTCTAACTTGAAATAAAAAAAAAAAAAATGATGCCCTGAGTTTGGAAGAGGAAGGTATTTGTTTTTTCATTGTTGAGTTTTATTTAGATTTTCTGTTTGATCATAATTGTATTAGTCCATTTGGTCCAGCCTTCTCTGCAGAGAAGATACTAGCCTGTATGTGCTGGCTTGAAGGCAAAACCAGCAAGAGACTCCAAGTCAGAAAAAACCAATTTAATAGGAGAGAAAAAAAAAAGGTAAAATAAAATAAAACACATGCAATGGTACAAAAGTTCACTGACAGAGTCAGAATACAACCTGACGCCGTGGTGGTAGCAGTCCAGATGAAGCGGTCTTGTTGAAGCAGTGTTCCTGCAGAAAGGTCTGGTAGCTCTTGTCCTCTGGGAATCTAGTGGGTAAGGCTGCCTGTGCTGTCCCAAATCCCAGATTATATCCAAGTGGGAATGCTTGGCTCCTCCGCCTGAATGGAGCATCTCACAATGGGCTGATATCCTTTTATCAGAATGGGTCCTTGATTGCCTATTAAACGGAGATAGCTCCTGGAGGGAGGTATCTATGAGTCACGCAGGAAGGCATTGATGGGCCATTAACAGAAGATAGTCTGGAGGCAGGAGGCAAGGGAAACACTGCACAACTAAGTTTCAACGTTTCATGTAGATGGTGATAGAATACATACTTTGGGCACATTTTACATAGTAACCTAGAATATAATCCACCCCTTATTCTATGACCATCTACATCATACCCAAATTAATACATCCTTACAGCTAGATAGATAAATATACACATGCTTATACATACACATATACAGAATGAAACCTTACACCCAGTTCTCACTTAAAATTAGGTCTCCCTGTGGTACACAACGGGTTTCCCCATCTTTCTGCATTACCCACCAAGTGGAACCAGGTCCTTGAGCAAAAACAATCCCACGGATGGGTCTGCCTTTGCCTGAGGTGGGATTAATCCAAACAGTTTTCCTAAAATGCCTTTCGTATGAACCACAGGGACTTTATCCACTGTGTACAAGGGTTCAGACTGGGCAGGACCAGCTCGATTGATTGACCCTTGAGTGTTGACCATCCAGGTTGCCTTCGCTAAGTTCACTTCCCAATTTTTGAAAGTCCCCCCACCAAGCACCTTCAGGGTAGTCTTAAGTAACCCATTGCACCATTCAACTTTCCTGGCAGCCGGTGCATGATAAGGGATGTGATATATCCATTCAATGCCATGTTCTCTAACCCAGGTGTTTATAAGGCCGTTCTTAAAATGGGTCTCATTGTCTGACTTGATTCTCTCAGGGGTGCCATGTGTCCACAGGACCTACTTTTCAAGGCCTAAGATAGTATTCCAAGCAGTAGCATGAGGCACAGGGTAGGTATCCAACCATCCAGTGGTGGCTTCCACCATAGTCAGCACATAACACTTGCCTTGGCGGGTTTGGGGAAGGGTGATGTAGTCAATCTGCCAGGCTTCCCCATACCTGTGCTTCAACCATCGTCCACCGTACCACAGAGGCTTTACCCACTTGGCCTGTTTGATTGCAGCGCAGGTCTCACAGTTGTGGATGACCTGTGAGATGTTGTCCATAGTAAGGTTCACTCCTCGGTCATGGGCCCATGTTGCATCTCTCCCCTGATGACCAGATGCATCATGGGCCCAACAGGCTAGGAATACTTCTCCCTTGTGCTGCCAGTCTAGATGCACCTGTGATACTTTCACTTTGGCAGCTTTGTCCATCTGCTCGTTGTTGTGATGCTCTTCATTAGCCCAACTCTTGGACACATGTGCGTCCATGTGTTGTACCTTCACGGTCAGCTTCTCTACTCAGGCGGCAATGTTCTGCCAAACCTCAGCAGCCCAGATGGGTTTCTCTCTGCACTGCCAGTTGGCCTTTTTCCAGCAATTCAGCCATCCCCACAGAGCATTAGTTACTATCCACGAGTCAGTGTAGAGATAGAGTCTTGGCCACTACTCTCGTTTGCCAATATCTAAAGCCAGCTGGATGGCTTTAAATTCTGCAACCTGACTTGATCCACCTTGTCCCTTGGTAGCTTTTGCAACTCCTCGTGTGGGGCTCCAGACTACAGCTTTCCATTTCTGGTTAGCACCTACAATTCGGCAGGAACCGTCAGTGAAAAGGGCATATTTTCTTTCAGTCTCCGGTAGCTTGTTATACGGTGGGGCTTCCTTGGCACGTGTCACTTGTTCTTCTTCTTCAGAAGATAATCCAAAAGTCTCACCTTCAGGCCAGTTAGTTATAATTTCCAGAATCTCAGGGCGATTCAGGTTTCCAGTATGGGTCCGCTGTGTGATGAGGGCAATCCATTTGCTCCATGTGGTGTCAGTGGCATGATGCGTGGAAGGAACCTTCCCCTTGAACATCCACCGCAGCACTGGTAGTTGGGGTGCCAAAAGCAGCTGCGTTTCACTGCCAATTACTTCTGAGGCAACTTGAAGTCCTTCATAGGCGGCTAAGATTTCCTTCTCTGTGGGAGTGTAGTTGGCTTCAGATCCTCTGTGGCTTCAGCTCCAGAATCCCAGTGGTCGGCCCCGAGTCTCCCCAGGCACCTTCTGCCAAAGGCTCCAGGACAGGCCATTGTTCCCGGCTGCTTAGTAGAGCACGTTCTTCACATCTGGTCCCATCCTGACTGGGCCAAGGGCTACTGCATGAGCGATATCCTGCTTGATCTGGGCAAAGGCTTGTTGCTGCTCAGGACCCCAGTGGAAATCGTTCTTTTTGCGGGTGACCAGGTAGAGAGGGCTCACAATCTGGCTGTACTCAGGAACGTGCATCCTCCAGAATCTTATAGCACCTAGAAAAGCTTGTGTTTCCTTCTTGCTGGTCGGTGGGGACATTGCAGTGATCTTATCAATGGACTCAGTGGGAATCTGCCGCCATCCATCTTGCCACTTGACTCCCAGGAACTGGATTTCTTGAGCCGGTCCCTTAACTTTACTTCGCTTAATGGCAAAACCAGCTTTCAGCAGAATCTGGATGATGTTCTCTCCTTTCTCAAACACTTCCCCTGCTGTGTTCCCCCACACAATGATGTCATCAATGTACTGTCAATGTTCAGGAGCCTCACCCTTTTCCAGTGCAGTCTGGATCAGTCCATGGCAGATGGTGGGGCTGTGTTTCCACCCCTGGGGCAGTTGGTTCCAGGTGTACTGTACGCCCTTCCAGGTGAAGGCAAACTGGGCCTTGTACTCTGCTGCCAAAAGAATGGAGAAGAAGGCATTGGCAATATCAATGGTCGCATACCACTTTGCTGCCTTGGACTCCAGCTCATACTGAAGCTCCAACATGTCTGGCACAGCAGTGCTTGGTGGTGGGGTGACTTCATTCAGAGCACGGTAATCCACCGTCAGTCTCCATTCTGCACTGGACTTACGCACTGGCCATATAGGGCTGTTGAAAGGTGAATGAGCCCTGCTGACCACCTCTTGGCTCTCCAGTTTACGAATCATCTCATGGTTAGGAATCACAGAGTCTGTCAGTGCGGTATTGCTGATGGTGTCCTGTTGTTGCGGCGATTGGTACCTGTTCTTCAACTCTTAGTCCCACAGCACAGGAGTCATCTGAGAGACAGGTAAGGTATTCAGTTGTCTGATGTCTTCTGTCTCTACAGCAGCTATCCCAAAAGCCCAGCGATATCCTTTTGGGTCTTTGAAGTACCCATTTCTGAGGTAGTCTGTGCCAAGGATGCATGGGGCCTCTGGGCCAGTCATGATGGGGTGTTTTTGCCACCCGTTCCCGGTTAAACTCACTTTGGCCTCCAATACAGTCAGCTGCTGGGACCCTCCTGTCACCCCAGAAATAGAAATGGATTCTGTTCCTACATACCTTGATGGCATCAGGGTACATTGGGCACCAGTGTCAACCAAAGCCATATATTTTTGTGGGTCAGATGTGCCAGGCCATCGGATCCACACAGTCCAATAGATCCGATTGTCCCTTTCCTCTACCTGGCTAGAGGCAGGGCCCCCTGTTCCTGGCCATAGTACACCTTGCTCTCTTCCTGTAAATATGTTCCTGAGGTCCCTTCAAGAGGATCAGTCATATCATTCTTCCTATACCGTCTGGAGCCTGAGAGACTGGAGCAGTGTTGACTCTAGATGAGCTTTTGTGGTAGGTGTCTCTCTCCTCAGTTCACGTACCCGGACTGCTAAGGAGGAGGTGGGTTTTCCATCCCACTTCCTCATGTCTTCTCCCTGCTCCTGAAGAAGAGACCAGAGGTTACCCTGTGGAGTGTATCCTCTCTCCCTGGCTGGTGGATACCTGCTCCTAATGGCAGAGACTCTTATTGGTTCTGGCAAGATGTAGTAAATTTCTTCCTTAAGTTCCTTTTTTCAGTTTCTGATGGCCCTCTTCAATCAAACTCCGGACTTGCTCATCCAGCCTTGTTTCCACGGATGAGACATGGGTACGAAATGGGGCGGTGACAGTGTCCTCATAAATTCTTAGTTTATTGACCAAGACGCCCACCATGTCCTCACCTTCCCTCCATTGCAGCGTTGCCAGATAACAGGAGTACATCTCTGGTCCAAGCCGTGTGAATCTCAACCACATCTGCGATGTGCACTGGGCATCATCTGGGCTTTCAGGAAATCTCTCGTCTTCTGAGAAAATGATCTCCAGCGCAGCCAATTCCCTCAGGCATCAGATACCTTGTTCCATTGTGCTCCATTTTCCTTGGTGCACCTGGAGGTCTTCTTTACAAAGGTATCTGTCCCTCACACTTGTCAGCAGTCGCTGCCAGAGGCTGAGAGTTTGTTGGGTTTTCCCAATCCCCTAGTCAATGACTACATCCCGAGACAGCGATCCCAGTTACCTGGCCTCACTTCCGTCCAGAATGGTGTCATTGGCTGCAGCATCCCAGATGCAGAGCAGCCAGGTCAGGATGACTCGTTTGTCTGGCGAGTGAATTCCCTCCGCAGGTCACGCTGTTCACCTAGGGATAGAGAGTGGGTGACAATCTCTGGCTCTGTCTCTTCTGCTGGCTACAAAGGTCCTGCCACATCCTCATCAGTCATTATGTGGACTGATTTGCTCTTTGATTTCTTCTTCTGAACAGGGGAAACTGCCACTGATTTAGGTTGTTCTGCTTCAGTGACAGTTTGTGTGGAGATGCAGATGGCTCCTTTGGTTTCTTTCTCCTCTGTGAGAGCTTGTGTAGACACTGACACTGTTGCTTTGTTTTTGGTTCCTCTCTTCTCTGTGACAGCCTGCGTAGATGCTGATACTGTTTCCTCTACGACAGTTTGTGTAGACAGGGATGCCATTGTTTTGCATTTGTTACTTTTTCCCTCTTCCTCAAGGAGACGCTGCACTACCCCATGTAGTGTTTGATTTCTAAGCATGGTGCAGGCCGTGCAGAGAAGACAAAGCAACAATATTATGCTGTCCTTGGCACCTAGAGAGAACTCAATACTCTTGAAAACTGCTGTGCCAGGCCTGAAAGACTGGAAAAAATCATTCTTTACCGCTCCCCACAGGGGCTGGGTGTGATTGTTGAGAGCCGAGATGTAGCATTCTGGACCAGGACAAGCAAACAAAATAGAATATATATTCCAAATGATGCTCATTGCCTCAGAGGTTATCATACAATAAACATAATAGACCAATAAAGCAATTTTGGTACGATACCCTGGTCTACACATGAGCATTAAGACCAGCAAATACTGCCCCGTGTGCGGAAAAATGTAGACAGCTAGGTATAAGATATACGAAAACATGTTGAGCATCATAGCGGACGCTGTTTTTTTTTTCTCACTACAAAATTGTAATTCTGACTTTTCTCAGTACCTCCTGCCCCACGTTGGGCACCAAAATATATGTGCTGGCTTGAAGGCAAAACCAGTGAGAGACTCCCAAGTCAGAAAAAAAAAAAAAAAAAAAAAAAAAAAAAAAATTAAAAAAAAAAAAAAAACCACATGCAATAGTACAAAAGATCACTGACAGAGTCAGAATACAACCTGAAACCGTGGTGGTAGCAGTTCAGATGAAGTGGTCTTGTTGAAGGAGTGTTCCTGCAGAAAGGTCTGGTAGCTTTTGTCCTCTGGGAATCTAGTGGGTAAAGCTGCCTGTGCTGTCCCAAATCCTAGATTATATCCAGGTGGGAATGCTTGGCTCCTCCCCCAGGCGGAGCATCTCACAGTGGACTGATATCATTTTATCAGTCTTGTAATGGGTCCTTGATTTCCTATTAACTAGAGATAGCTCCTGGAGGGAGTTATCTATGAGTCATGCAGCAGGGCATTGATGGGCCATTAACAGAAGATAAGCCTAGAGGCAGGGGGCAAGGGAAACACTGCCCAACTTAGTTTCAACATTTCATGTAGATGGTGATAGAATACATACTTTGGGCACATTTTACATTGTAACCTAGGATACTGTACAAATGAAGTAACTTTTTGCCCTTGTCATATCCATAATGGCTAAGTATATATAACAAAAATAGTTGCTGGGTTAAGCATTTCAGTTATATGGGAAAAGAAGCTGTAGTGAGTAGTATAAAATGGAATGGGAAAGAGTTGCTCTGTTACTTTCTTATAAACAGTTTAAAGATTTTTTTTTTATGTTTTGTGTTATAATTATTATTCTTTGTTTGCTAGGAAAAAATACATAATAATGAGGGGTGTTAAATAGAGTTTTTGCCACCTGTTACTCAAAACAGATAGTAAACCACCAATGCTCTTGTATTTAACAGGTTGAAATTTCCATTAATTCACAGACTCTGAGGAATTGTTTAAGATACTTTCCACACAACCTACAATTTATTTTTTAAAAACACATTGAGCTCTGTCTAAAATAATAGGATTTTCCATTTTACTTGTACTGTGCCTTTGGAATATTGTTGTATGAGTGCAGTTTCCTCAATAAGTAGCACTTTAAAACTTAGTTTAGGCAAATACCCGGCCTTTTTTCTTCTATGAGCTTCTATTTACTTTAAAAAAAACTCTTGTTTGTTTGTTTTGTTTTTTGTTTTTGGGTTTTTGTTTGTTTGTTTGTTTGTTTTCCTTTGTATCTATATTGATAAGGTACTATTGAGCTTTAATTTAGTGAAGTATAAGAATTCGCAATCCTCTTGTTCCCTTAATCACCCTTCCTGTCATTTGCCCCAGTTTCTTTTTTATTTATTTATTTAAATTTATGATCAGGTTATGTATGGTATTCTGTGTAACTTCTACTGTGATGCTCAATACTCAGCCTTGCCACTGTGGCTCTGGGTTCCATTTATCACTTTTAAGGCTTTGTCACTCTGTAAATTCCTCACCATTTTTCAGTTGGTTAGTACTGCCAGGTCAGTGTCATCTTTGGCTGTTTTCACATACTGAACCTCTGACTGGCAGAACATTCCAGTTGTGTTAAAATTTACTAGTAGAGTAGTTCCATTGTTTAATCCCGCCGCTATTGGAAATCTGTGCCATCCTAAACATCAAGTTGCAATATCAGCCAAAAATGGCCTTTTCTTGTGTAATGGGGATGTTGTGGGTTCCCACTGTGACCTCCACAGCAAAGATAGATGCTATAGTAGTATGAGCTTAAGGTCATACTTTAGTAGTCTTAAGCTGCACCAAGGGAAGTATAGTTAGAATTAGGAAAAGACTTTTTTACAGAAGGTGTGATAAAGTACTGGAATGGTCTGCCTGGGGAGGTGGTGGAGTCACCATCCCAGGATATGTTTAAGAAAAGACTGGATGTGGCACTTGGTGCCATGGTTTAGTTGAGGGTGTTAGGGATGGGTTGGACTCGATCTTGAAGTTCTCTTCCAACCTAATGATTCTGTGTGAGAGGAAATGTACTGTGTAACCATGTCCCATGTGGAAAATGCCAGCTGTGTCCAGTCTACTTGTTCCTCCTGGCAGGCGAATGGTTAGTGAACAAGAAAGGTTTAATTTCACAAAGAGCTAAATCACGTTATGGTGTTGAGGCCTCTAATTCCAACTAAACGAGGCAATTGAATACATCTTAGAAGGAAGTCACCTTTTGATTTTTGAGGGGGTTCTTTAGAGAGACCCAGATGGCAAAAGGCACAGAGCCTGCTCTCTGTCTGGGGTCCTGCCGGGGTCCTGCCCCTTCTTAGGGGTCCTGCCGCCGCCAGCCTGAGCTCAGTATGGAGCTCTTTCCCCATTCCCATCCGGCCCCAGAGCGTTGTAGACATAAAACTGCCTTTGGTGTCTGCTTGCAGTGATCTGTGTTACATGCTGATATAGCCTTTGGTATGGAAAGATATGTTTTCAGAGACATTTTGGCATTCAAAAGATGAGAAGAGCCATAAAGCTCTGAGGGCCCTTAGTACATGCAGGTGTTAAAGCTACTGCCCATGAAGAGCGGTCTGAGCCGAGATGAAATCAGTCCACCTTCTCTCTTTGCTCTGATAAAATCACTATCTTTTTATGTCCTTCACTTACACTTGTATCAGGGAACCTGTGGCTTGTAGGAGAGATGTGGCCCTTGGATTTGTCATAGTCCGCAGCAGCTTTTTTGTGTTCTGCTTTTGGGGTGGCCCAAAACCATGTCGGAGCAGGAAACTCACCAAAGTGTGTGGTTTAAGAGGAGAAAATTCTCCCCTAGGGAAAATTTGTCTCCTCTTCTACCTTGCTGCACTTGCACTCTGTATACGTCTTTTTAGCCTACTTTGTGGGATCTCTCTTCAGTTTAAAGTTCAATTAAATATATGTCACATACTGAATATAGTGACTTATTTTCTGCCATAAAATTGCTTCCTTGCTCAGAGCTTCCATTCCCTTCATCCTCTGTCTCTTTCTACAGCTTTACCCTTTGTGTTTCATTGCCACTTGGTCTCATTTGCAGTAAAATTTTTCCTATGACTATTGCCTTTGCTTTTGAAGTGACATGAAAGCCTATAAAACCATACAAAATTGCTCAGTGGTACTGTGGAAGTGAAACTGTTTCAATAAAAGCTGTCTATGAAAAGAAAAAAAAATGTTGCTAATGAAATAGATGTGCAAGGCAAACGTATTAAAGGAATGATGTGGGCTGTTAATGTTTCCTTCAGTTGTTTGAACACATAGAAAAGGGAGATGTCATTTTCAGTGCATGAAACATTAATCACTTTGGGAGGTTATTAAGGAGGAAGTATGTTTTTTTTCCTGCAGTTTTTGAGCTTTTTTTTCCAACCAAGGTCTCAGAAAAGTAGCTTTTAAGTAAGCTGCTTGCTTCAATCAAGAAATATGTCCATAGGTACTTCTCAGCTATATTCTCTTCCTCAAATCTTCATATTTTTTAAATTAATATATGTATTTTCTTAAGAATACTGCCTCTTTAGTCTTGTGCTTCCAGAGAAAGTCTTAAAATTTTTTAAACATTTTGTAGTTTTGTAGCAAGGTAACCACTGGTAATTCTCTGAGGCTGGGTGGAATATAGGTTAATGCTGTGGTGCCCTCCCTCCTGAATTGAAAGGGTGTGAGACACCAAGTTTTTTTTTTTTTCTCACACAATGATAATGGCATTGAAGATGGTGCTCTGCCTTCTTCCTTTGGTGTTACCCATAGTGCTGAGCAGCTGAATGCCTTTGCCTGAAATGTTGCTTTGACACCAGACAGATTTTAAGATAAACTCAATTTTCTTGGGATTTCTTGTGCACCTCTGTGTCTTGAGTATTTTTAAATTGTTTTTATTATTTATTGTTTATCTTCAGTTGCAAAAGGTCATGTAAACTGCTGCTGAACTCATAAGACCACATTTTTTATATATACCTTTTTTCACTCATGATCCCTAGTTCTTCAGCTCTTAAATATTAATGACACATAGCATTCTTTGTTACAAATTTTCAAAACCTAAACCATGTAATATTCATGGGACACATCTTTAAAGTTTTGCCTAATAAGAGGGCAGTAATAGCTTTTAGAAAGCATTTTTAATGTTTAATAATTTCATACACATTAATACCATAATGTTCTCCAGATGGTGAAATCACAAAGCAATAAAAATGCTTTCACCCTGGTAATGTGTGTGTCTCCCTGATTGCCTGCAGCCATGTTCTGTGTTCTAAATCTTTCAGATGTAATCAGTTAAATGTGGTTAGTTCTCGAAATTAGTTGGATGGGAGACTTATGGAAGACATTAGGTGATGGAAAGAAATTATCTTGACAGTACTTGGTGTGTTTCTCACTTTCCTTAATAGACACTCAGGAAATTAGAGTGCAGATCAGAGTGAAGAGTGGAGCTCCTGGGCTACTACTTGCCGAGGTACTTCCTCTAGAAGTACCTCTAGAAGAGCTCTCAATTGCGGTTGTAGTCTTGGTCAGCTAGTGACCCAAAGAAATCCTGTGTTAATTTGCTTGACAATCTTTGTCTAACTTTTTCTCTTTTACGGTCAGCCTACATAAAACTCTTTTAAAATCGCTGCAGTATTGCCACACATTATTAACCAGGTCAACAATATTAATTTTATAGTTAGATAGATTCTTGTTCTGTTCAGGAGCTGAGCTATTCAGACTTCTGCACAAGCAATTAGAAAATATTCCAGTGTTCAAGTGGTCTATGATCTTCATCATGGTGACTTTTTACTATGTGTGTGCACTGTAAGTAATCAGTGCTAGGCAAAGCCAAATTGGTCATTTATGAACTGCCAGTATATACTGTTGGTTTGGCTACAGAATTTCTGTGACAGGATTGTGAAGTGTTTCTGAAAGGTGCAGAAAAAAATACGTCCTTTAAGAGTACGTATGGCTCTCAAGACCAGGTGCTAGCAAAGCCCTGCTGTGCTAAGGAGTTGGAAGGGATGCAGGCATCACATGCATGGCTTGGACATCTGCACAATCATCACTGAAGATGGAAGGCAACATTGAGAGAAGTTTTTATTAGGCAAAATGAGAACAAAACCTGAAGAAATGCTCAAATGAAAAGTTTTCTATGAGCTCTGAAGAAATAAAAAGGAGAACAATGTGCAACAGTCTTACCAGTCTCCTGTGTGGGAGGAGATGATGTGACAAAGTGATCGTGCAAGAGGACAGTGAAGAGAAAGGAAAAAATGTGCTCATCTAGGAAGGCATAAAACCAAAAGCCTTCAGTCTGGGATAACATGTATAGCTTTGTAATAGGGCCTTGAAGTTGAGGACTTTTATCCAAGTGCTGTTAGAGCTGAACATGGGAAGAGGCTTTCTGTGGTTGTGAATGATTTGTTTCCAGCTAAGGAGAAATGTTTGGGGCTCTTGTAGGTAAGTGAAGAAAGGATAAACTGGAAGAACAACTAAATGCTAATAATGTTAAAAATATAGTGTAGTGGTGATAGGATGTTCCATGCAAAATTAAAGTTGCACTAGTTCAGACATGATATATATTTATGGAAGAAGGTAATGGCTCTCACTCTTTAAAAGAGCTGGTTCATTAAGGGTTCATACCTAACATAAAGAACAATTGAATCAACTGCAGTTTAAATAAGAAAAAGCCCTCTCCTTGAGCAACCTTAAAAAAACAGGATTTTTTTTTTCCAGTTCTCCTGGTTAGTTTAGTTTTCTTTATTTGTTTTATAATTAATTTTTATATTTATAGCTTATGTGATAGGCACCCAAATCAACAGAAAATTCATAAAGATTTGCAAAAAAAGAAATGATTCATGCATGCAAGAGTGAGAGCAAGTTTAAATGCATGAAATAATATTTTTATAGGGATTTGCTACTATTGCTGTTTTGGTTTTTTTTGTGGTTTGTTTGTTTGTTTGTTTTTGTGGTTCCTCCCCTGATTTAATGGACTAGTGCCAGTGCTCAGGCATCCTTGGCCTGTAATTTCTTGGGATAATAGTTCCATAGCCTTTCACTATTATCTACACTACCAACAAAAAGTCATGTCAGAGTCTGTACAGCAGGCCAATGTTGTTGTTTGTCACCTTCCCTTTCAGAATGCCCATGTGTATCTTGCTTCCTGGTTGAGTGCTGGACTGAAACACCCAGTTGCAGCTCCTGGTTGCCTCACAAGCTAAGTCACACAGGACAGTGTGTGCTATACTGCTAGGTCTAGACCTGGTGAGGTTAATTTTCTGTAAAAGTTTTAGTGTGGGTCGAGTCTAAGTGTGCAACAGGGGAAAAGAAAGTATAAAATTGCAGCTTTTATGACTCCCTATCAACTTAGGATAGTCATAAGTTGAAGTTAGACCATATTAAATGCCTGTCAGGCTCATGTTTTCTTTCAGGTGTTGCTTTTCAGGCACTGGATAAAACTGGACATCTTCTTCCTCTGTTCAAATGCATAATCCAAGTCAAGAACACCTCTGTGCAGAGGCTCTGGTACCAACCATTTTAAATAGGCTTCTCACACCACAAGGAGCAATATGATGTTTGAAGCCAGGACTTTCAAATTAATGGGATTTTTTTTTTTTACTCTACTTACTGAATGCTTCCCATCTTGCATGAATTATTTTTTGGTTTTAGTCAGTACTCTCTTCCTTTGAAGAGTAAAAGGACTGGAAAATAGCTTTCTGTTTATTTTGTTAGATTTACTGTTTTGCCCCCTTGGCAGTCTCATCATCAAATTTTAGTCACCTTTTGTTTCTACATTTTTAGACCAGTGTATATGTTATGGTCCCTACTATAATTTCATACAGGCTTTCAGCTGAAAATTATACTTAATTTCTATCAATAACTATCTTTATCTTAAATAAACTTACTGGAAAGCAGCTCAATTTTTAATATGTTACATTTTAGAGCAAGTTCTGCAAGCATGAGCTAAAGGTTACATGTTGATGCTTTGCTGATATGGTTTTTGCAAACTATTTTGTGCAGTACAGAAGTAGTTAAGCAAACCAACTTCAGAACAGCTGTTGTTTAGAAGTCTGTAGAAGAAATTTTGAAAGAAGAAGGTTAGAAATCTATAAACTTTAAAAGTTTACAGATTTACAAAGGTTTTAGTAGTTTGCCTAAAGATGGTAGCTTTAAATAATATGTCAGTTGTGTGGTGATTTATCATAATCAATTCTAGTAATTCTTCTCTGCTTACAGTTAATAAAATGTAATTTCTTTTAAATGCTTGCTAGACAGATGATGTTAATATGACTGTTTTCCATCCCAACATTTCAAGAATATTATAATAGAGATAGCAATCCAACATGAAAACAAATTACCATCTCACATAGAAAAATGCCTATAAAACCAAGTCTAGAGAAATGACATGTGAATGTTTTGAGTTCTCCCTGCTGTCGTAGTCCACAGCACTTTCATTATGCCTGTTCATCTATCATGAAAAGCTCTTTGGGAGAAAGCGCTGTGAGGACACTCTCCATCAGCATATTTGTTAGTTTTAGGAAGTGGTAGAATACATCATCATCTGGCTGAGGAATGCAAAGGAAAAGGCCTTCCTTTTGGCAGCCAGAGAGGAGAAGGAATGTGCTTTGCCTTTTTAAGTGCAACCAGCCATGAACTGGTATGTGGTTGTTTTTCCTCCCTTCAGGCCATATGTCGGCATCCCCAGAGACCCTCCTTACTCACAGGAGGCTCCTCACAATCTGGACAGTCCTTCACTTCCTCTAACACAGGAGGAAAATCATGTGTTCCTTTGTGAAGGAATTGGGAAGGACCATGAAATAGAAGCTTTTCTGATACATTTTTCTTTATTCTCTGACGTTGCAACTCCCAGGTTTTGTCCCATCAAAAAAAAAAAAAAAAAAGGCTGGTATGATTTGTCTTGCAAATTGTCAGCTCCATAAGAATTAGGATTTTATTTTTTGTTTTAAATTATAATATCTTAATATTTTAAAGTATCTAGGATGCATATGACAAAGTGGCATTTCTGTCCCTGACTGACTTTCAATTGAATATTTTTACAGACATTCATTGTACCATTTTGTCACACAAAGTGTAGGAGAATCAGGATATTCTTCAAGTGCAGAGGATATGTATTTTCCTTTCCTGGGGCTGTTTTGTGTAAATCTGCCTGAGAGGCTCAGGATGAAAAAAAACACCCTACATTTATTTGGTCAATTGCAGATTGTGATTGGATGCTTAATAGTCTGAGGAATTTTCTGCTTCATGATTGCATTATCAAAACTGATTCATTCTAGGTTTCATTTCCAACTTTATTTTTAGTCTATACTAATTGTAACCATGTTACCGGCATACTTCCTCTGACATCCAATCCAATGTAATTGAAAAGACACAAGATTTTTCTGTTGTACAGTAACAGCTATTTTATTCTGTCCATGTGCAAGAGGATCATATATGTATATATCATGAACTTGCTATTTATGGAAAAGTGTTTCTGTGACCTGTAAATACCAATTAAGTAATTTCTTGATCCAATTTTTTGTTCCAAAATTCTTTTGCATAGGTTTTTGTATTGGTCATGATGTTTTGTTCTTCCTGAAAAAGTTGTAGTCCATCACTTTCTCCCTGAGATAATGAGACCCTGTAAAAAAACTCTGTATGGATGACATTGAAGCTGTATTGAAGAGTTTGGTACCACATGAGTAGTGTCTTGATTTCAGCAGCTTCGCTGAAAGCTTTACTGTGTGGCTATGTGCTACTTTTACAAAGAGGAATCCTTCAACCTTTTATTAAAATATACCTTGTTCAAAGACAAGCAGCATTTGTCTCAGTTTTTTTCTCTGAGAATCAGGTGGTTTTAGAGTCTTTTTGCCCTCTGCAAAGCTCTGAGCCAAACGCAAGAAAGAGACGGAGTGTTCAGGTTCTGATTTTTCAAGGTTGCATGCTTCGTTTATTGTTTCTTATCTTACAAATTTCTCAGTGCCCAACAAAGTCTGTGCAGCTGCTTGGGCATCTGGTGACTCCTCCTGAGCTGGGCTGTCACTGTCTTTTATACTAATTGCTACGTATTCTTTATTTATCATTATTTGCCAATACCTATCACTTATACTAAACAGGTCATCTCTACTTTGACCCAATCTCTTTAAACTACTTTGTGCCACCGTCACTGCAGAAAATGGAGTGAGGGAAGAAGAAAGAAGAAGCAGGAGACAATGCCCCAAATCCTCCATCTTGCTCCCATTCACTTCCATACTAAAAACCCAAACCTATTGTTTTCTCACCCTGTGATAAGCTAAACTATAATCTTTCACACTCTTGTGGCTTGCAATCCTTCCCGCAGTGCAGGAAGCCTTTCCCATGGACTGAGGTCAAAGGCAATGTCCCTCTGGGCTCTGGGCCGGGGTCCCAGACCCCCCTGTCCAGGTCTCTGACCGTCCAGGGCAGACAAAGGAATTCCCTGGACTCCAACACGTATGTTAATTGCCTAGCTCAAACCCATAACATTCATGAGTTGTATTACAGTGGATTGACAACAGGCTTTGCATATTAGTTTTTATTATTACTTCGATCCCTGGGATAAAATGTTGTAATTTTTCCCATTTGTTCCTGTGTTTCTTTTGGTTCTTCAATTCTAAATGTTCTTCCACTGTGCCTAACACTTTTCGTAGTTATCCAGAAGTTTCCTAGGATCTTTAAACATTTGATACAGAACCTTTTATTATAACCGGAATTAAACAAGAATGAATTTATCAGATTTCTCTGTACAATTTATCAGGTTTCCCTTTTTGCTAAGTATTCTGAGGATTTATCAAGGTTTGTTTTTTTTTTTAACTTCGTCAAAAGTTGTGTTTATGAGTAAAATCAAAATACAGATTGTTGACTAAAAGTAGTATTTAACTATTGCAGAATCGAAGGGTACAGTGATTCTCTGTAGCTTTGTGGGAAAGAACCTAAACATTTTTAGGTATTAATCTTGTCACTTAATAAGCTTCCTCTTTTGGCTAGTTTATAAGGAACGGAGATAATAAGAAATAAGAGTTAGTAAACTCCATTGAACAGTTAGTAAAGATGGAAAGGCATTTTCTTTGATGATCCATCCTCACTGATGGTATCTTCTGGTTTCTAACAGACTTGTATAAATTAATTCGCTGGCATTGGTTTAGCTATTGTAATTAGATTGCATTGATTTTGGTGCAGTTCATAATTAGTAAGTATCTTGTGCTTTTTTTCCCTGTGCCCTCTCTGAAAGAGTTGACATTATGATGGTGTTCTCTAAGAAGTTTGCAAAAATGGCTATTCTCATACTACTTTCAATTATAGAATTGAAAAAACTGAAAGTAAAAACCTATTTAAGAAACTTTTTCTATATCATTCTCTCTATTCTCAGCTTTTCACCTTCTTGGTACTTTGTTTACTTATGTTTTGAAGTTGGCTTTCTGCGTCCATACTCATGTTCTTACGTTGTAAGAGCTTTTCTGCTTCTTAGTTACGTAGTCTTGTTTCAGTGTGTAAAGATACTTGCTTTTTAATGGTTTTTTGAAGTAGAAGAATACATAAATACACTTAATTTGTTTACATTGTTGCTGAGTGTTGCATCATATGGCAACAGTGCATGTGTCCAGGGAGGTTACAACCACCGGCAGGGAAACAGACGAGACAAGTCTTTGTTGTAAGCACGAGAATCCATTTATTGCCCCCTACCCTGGTCTGGGAAGGGGGTGAGAGCGAAGAGGGGTGAAGACAAAGAGAGTGAGTAGGGGCAGGCTCGTGGATTTTATCGGGTATTTTAGGGGAGGAGTCTTAGGTTTAGGTCAAAGCGGGGAGATCAGATTTCAGCCTCCTCAAAACAGGACTCCATAGATGGGGAAGATGGAAATACTTTGTAACAATTTCAAAAGTGTTTTAAAAAATTGATTTTTTTTTCCCTGTAAAAACTGAAGGTGATCTTTATGTCAATGTTCTTTGTGTTCAGAAAGTAATTACAAGTGCAAATAATTTGCTTTCTCTAAATGAAAAAAAAAAAAAAAAAATCAAAGTTTGAGAGAAGTCCTCTTTCTTCCCCAAAAGCAGTTAATGTTTAAAATGGTTTCAAGGTATGTTATTTGCAGTGTTTACTTAGCCCTTGACTATAAAGGTCAAGTTTTTGTTGCTTTAATTTGCATACACAAAGTGTGTTTTGTTTCAGTCCATTAATATGGCATAACGGTAGGATATATTGGAAAAACACCCTTTAAAATTTTGGTTTCAAGTGAGACAGTTCTTATTTATTGCAGGAAATACAGTGACATGACAAAAACAATAGCAAGGATGAGCTGTTTATTATATGTTTTCTCTCAGTGATTAATAGTTTCAGGAAATCCTAATTGCAAAATTTGCTTTTTTATGTTCAGTTATTAAAAAAAAAAAAAAAAAAAAAAAAAAAAAAAAAAAAAAAAAAGTGCATTTAAAAAAGTGCTTTCTGTAATTTTATTTATTTCTCCCTTTACATATATATTTTTTTTCTCAATATTTTGTCAATATTAAATTACATTAACAGAGTCTGTGAATCAACCCCTTCTTAATTCTGCATTTCTCTCAATATTGATATACTTGTTAATATTTAACTTGTTTGTTAATATCAGTTTGGAATTAAACTTCAGGCTCATAATAGGTGTGGAAATATGACAACAGAATGTAAACTGGAAATGATCATTTTTAGGTTCTAAGAAGTTTCCAAGATTTTTCTTTTTTTTTAATTATTCAAGCTTATGTCAAAAACTACTCTTGCCAGTGCTTGACACAACTTACATGCTTGATGTTTTCTCCAAAGCCTGAACTACCTAATTAATTGTATTTTTAGAATATGGTTTTGTGTTATTATTGTGCTGGATTTGTACTTCATTAGCTTTCATGCAACAACAGATTGTATAGTTCTCATGGAGATGTGATGATAATTAATACTTTATAATCCTTCAAAAAGAATTGTAATGTTTGTATTTGATAAGGATAGTGCAATTCCACTCTTTTACATTTCCAGGAAGCATGTTTCTTCTGATATCTCTTTTAAAATTTGGTTTGATATTGTAATGGAAATTTCCAGTTTCCAACAAATACCTAAGCAAACATGGGTTTATTTGTACAGTGGGTTTAAGTCTGTATGCAGAAGGCAGTTAGTCCAATGCACTCTCTGTTGATTTCCTTGACCACAAAAACACAGTAAAATACTGCTGGGATTAATCAGAGGACCATGGCTTGATGGGGGCTCTGCAGATCTGATTGGTTAAAATGTTGCAAAAAGAAAAGCAAGTGTTATGCTTATCAGCTCATATCATGAGTAGTGATATGGCTGTAGGGAGTAAATTAATCTGATAGAAAGTTGTTTTTCACTTGTACCTGAAAGCAGGCTTGCTTCATCTGCCTGTGGTAGATGAAAGGGGAAAACAATAAAAAAGTAAGAAAAAAAAATGGAGAGGGCTCAGCTTGTAATCTTGTTTGAATGGAAATACTCAAGGTTAAAGGGTATGTGGAAAAAGTGGAAAAAAATATGTACTTTTCTTTTCCCTTACCAGAAAATACAAAGTAATCAGTAGAGGTCTATTCTGTCAGTTGCAAGGGCAGGCCTGTTATTTACTATTTAACAAGAAAAGGGAATTAAAATATTTTACATTTTTAGTTGTAGCAATTTGATATTAATCCTATTTAGTAATGTAAATTCTCTAATAAAAAGTATATAACAAAATGCACATTTTCAAAATTTGATGCCGTGTTAGTTTTCAGTTTTAAAATTGGTTGGGTTATGGTGACTAGACAGTAGGTAGTTCATGGGAACAAATTTTGATTTCAAGATACTGAACTGTCAGTAACTAATCAATGATGTTGCCTGATGCTAGGGAGATCTGTACATATTATGCTTTTTTGAGTGAAATATCATAACTCCAGTTCTAACTTTTCAAGTTTAGATGATTCTGCTGCACAAATGTATCATGGTATATAAATATTTGTACATTAATGGGCATGATTTTTTAAGTACATTTACCCTTTCTAAAGATGGCTATGGAGCAGGACAGGAATTAATCTGAAGAACAAAAAGTAGGGAAAAAAGTGGGTTATCTTCATAATTTTAGATATTCATAGCATTAAAGTTATCATATTAGAATTTCCCAGGATTTTCAGAAAAACTGTTGTTTCAGCATTCTTAAACCATAAGCATAGAGAAAATAAATGTGATTTAACCTTGAAAATAGGCAGAATTATATAAATCAGTAGCTTAAATACTGGTTTTAATCAGAGTAGTCTTGTACAAAACATGAAAACGTCTAATTTTCCATAACGGTTTTAAATACTTTCTTAGGTTGTATTGATTGGCTATTGCATTATAGTTTTTATGAACTTCATTCAAGCATCAGACGGGATTATTTTTTCAGTGCTCTTACACCTGACAGACTCACTGCTTCATATTTTTATCTCAAATTTTCTAATGTTCTCTAGGTAAAAAGTAGTGTATAAACTCTTTGACTTGGCACTTTTAAATGATATCAAATTGCAGCAATAGTTTATCTTTAAGTGGTTGGTCAGATTTCTCTTTCTTTGTCAGACTGTATTTAAATCATAGACATGGGGCTACTTTTCTATCCCTTTCATAGTCTTTTCTTCCCACTGTAGAGAAAACACTTAATTCACAAGACTATTGGGATGTACAGCTAGCAAAAATGATTGTCACTATATGCAGCAAACTCAAGTGTTTTAAAATGTGACAATGCAGTAGTCAGATTGAAAGATTTCCCATCAGAACTATACCTGTCAGTAACATATATTGACAGTTAATGGTCTTACAGTATGGTTATGCAGTGTTGATCAGAAATCAGACTAGTGACTGTTCTTGCTGAAGATGCGAGCTTTCCTTGCCTGCTGGTTACACTGCAGCTGTCGTTAGTCAAAGGAAGTGGCCCAGAGGATTTGGCTGCATTTGATGCAAGGAAAAAAAGAAACTCGGTTTTATTTCATTAAGAATACCAATAGAATTCCCCTTCCCGCACCTTACCTTCCTGCACCTTCCCTTACCTAATCCTATCAACAGGATCCCAAGTGCATTATTTCCTCATGAATATTTCCTCTATCAAAGCTTCACACCTTATTACTCAGAAATAATAGTGTTGTTTATATAAATAATAAAAGATTTAAGAAATATGCCTGCATATTTATAATCATACGTATTGAGTACAATGAAAAAAAAAGTGTGAACTGGACAGTTCATAAGAAGAATATTTTTCTTGTTACAGGAGCAAAATCTCCAAGCCTGAAATATTCTGTATATTTTGATATATGGTATATGGAGAAAAACCTCACTTGACTAGTGGGGTGTTCTAAAGGTAGTTCTTTTCCCTCTCGGAAGGAGAAGAAAAAAATCTGCTACACTACCTGGAAACAAATTTTCAGGCATTATTTACTGCACCGATGTACTGTACAGGCTGAAATCTGTTACAGCTTGATTTCAGACACAAATCTGGTGAGGAGTGAGTGAGCAAGAATGCTGACTCTGTAGATGAGTCAGATTGCCTCTTTATGGAAATTTGTGTTAATTAAATTTATGTATGTGCTTTACAAATTAGTTTGAGGAAATGAAGACTGAGAAGGGCTTTAAATACAGAAAACAGCAATTTTGCTCAAAATGAGTTGTATGCATTTAATATGTTGCTAGAAAGTATTAATTAATTGAAGTTGAGTTACCACAAGAGCTTATGTTTGAACTCTTTCAGTGAGCACATCAAGTGAGGTTTCTCTTTTTCAGAGCTAAAACCCCTTAAATTGTTCAAAACGGCTTATCTGTTATTGACATCAATATATGTGTCCCAGGTGGAGATTGTAAATGCGAGCTGTTGCATTTTTAAGTACAGATGGCTGATCCAACTTCATCATTACTGAACACTTTGATAAATCCTCTAGGTTTTTGGATTTTGGTTTTTTTTTTTTTTTTTTTTTTTTTTCACATTTTCCACTATTTTCTTTCGGTGACTGGTTAGCTGTTGGAGACAGCAAGTGTCTGTATATGTACTGATTATAAATTACTGTCTGTATGAAACTTAAAGTAATAATCTTGCTTGGCTGTATACATACACAGAAGCAGGAATGTGATTCTTGTACTAAGTGCTGCTATGTATTTCAGACTTCCATTTTAAATCACACAAATGTTGACCACACAAATATTTTAAGACCTGACTCTACTGAAGCAGTTTACTGAATATGCTTTTTCTAAGCTTTTCGCAAATTCGAAGTTATTTGAAAGTTATTGAAAGGTGTTCTATCCATTCTAATCACTTTCTGATAAGAAAAAAAAAAAATATTAAAAAGAACAGTATTTTGTTTCTAAAAGGATGGAGTGATCTGTTACAAACTCCCTATTGATTAAATATAGCCTAGTTACTGAGAATTACTCAGGTTAATTCACTCCTAATCGTACCCCTATACAACAGGGACATACACCATCTCTTGAAATAAAGCAGATGCTACATAGCTGTACGAATTGCTGTAGCTGTAGCAGCAATCTCCCTCCAGAGTGTGTTGAGACAGAAGAATGAAATGGAGACATTGCTGTGAAACAATACACTTTGTATAAACATCAGTATAAAACTTTGGAGATATATCTCCTTTTTATGGATTGCTTTTCCGTGTATATAAATCAGTTAACATAATCCTTCAGCATAAAAGGACCATTTAATGAAATGTGGTCAGGTCATATGGATCATAATAAATGTCTGATGTGAAAACTTAAATGGAATGTAAAAATGTTTTAAAACCCAATGGAGCTGATTTTTGCTTTTGTGTATTACATAATAAAATCTGGAACCCTTTTAGGAAAACTGTTCTCAAGTATGATGTTTAAAAATCTGCCATTTGCTATTAAGCAGCCTCTTTTATAGGCCTAGCAGAGTAATAGAGTGATGTGACTGGAAGGGTACTAAAGAGACTGTACAATATGTTACTACAGGAGTTTCTTATTAAATTTGTGATAAGTCTTACCACCATGATCTTACCAACAATATGGGGTTTTGCTTCGTAGTGGCAATCATAGGTGTCTACCAAATTCTGGGAGAAATTAGTGTGACAAGGCTTGTGTTATGTTCTGGGCATTTTTGAGCCCTGCACTAGATTCAGTTATCATGCTGTGTTACTAAATTACTGTCAGTAGAGCAAAAGCAAGCAACTTAGTGTACTTAATTAGAAATCCTTCTTAAACTGTTCTTTGAAACTTGATTCTAGAAGTTGCTGCATTAGTTTGCTTTCTAAAATGATTCTTCATTTGGCAGTGAATTAAAAGCATATATACAGAGCAAATGAAACCTATTAAAAACAATTAAGGTTGCTTTGTCAAACACTTAAAACTTGAAGCATCAGGATGTAATTTAAATGCATCCTGCTTGTGTTAAAATAGAATTTCTAATTATAGGCTTGCATGTAGGCGTTCTTCCAGTGGTAAAATGTAAAATTTGGCTTTAAAGGATTTTCATAAAATTATCACAAGCTGGTGATGCATTCAGTGCTGAACAGTAACATTTACCTTGGTAAGGCAGCAGATCGTGATTTCTTTTGTCTCTATTAGACATTTCATAAAGAATGACAACCATCTTGTAAATGGGGTACTTTAATTAATAATGAATTCTTCTTTCTAAAGCATATTTCTATTCCTTAATAATGTGTTATGTAGTGCTGCCTCCGCTGAGGCATAGTGACCTGGTTCAGGAACAACACGGCAGCCACACCCAGGCTGCTCAGGCCACCAGCTTACAGCCACCAATGTGGTGGATGGCAAATGGCGTTTTATTAACTGATTACATGGAGTTATAAAACCTCTGTTTGCTACATCACATCCGTCTGCTTATGTTACGAATTACGTGTTACTTAGCTTATCAAGGACACTAAACAACTAAGTGTTGAGGGAGGGGTTCTGTCTGGCCGTGCAACGTTATATCTTCTGATCGTCTGTCCCTAATCTCCCACAATGTAGACTATAAAAACAGGCTATAAAATGCTTTCTGAATAGGTTTAGGTAACTTAAAAATTCCTTCGTGGACTAATTGTCTAAAATTTAATGATGTTTGGAATGAAGACATTTAAATCTATCAGCTGTGGTTTGTGGACAATTGGTTATTTTGTGGTCAGCTTCACCTTTGAATAAAATAGAGAGTTTGTGTAGCATCATCTAAAGTTGATACCTGAATTGCTTCTTCTCTTCATGTGTCATGTGATGAATCATTACATATTTCTTGACTTTGAACTTTTGAATGCATTATAGCTTTGACAGCTCATAAATGTAAAATTACTTCTACAGAAGTGTAGCAGGCACTCTTTGCTGACAGTGTCAAACTGAAGTGCTACAGGTCTCTGCATCTCAAAGATAACTGGCTGCAATCTGCTTTGTCACTTCTGTTTGCATTCAATTCCACTGACTTGCCCTTCAGATAATGCTTTACAGGTTAGAGGAAATTGAGTATTGGTTATAACAGTAGAGTATTCTCAAATGGCTGGAACAATTCCTTCATATAACAGTATCTTCAGAAATGTATACATTTCATTTCAGGGCTTTGTCTCTGTCCAACCTAAAACTGTACAACAATAAAATTTTGGGGCGTTGTTATAAGAGAAGTGTTCAGTGGGTTGAAAATACATTCTCCTGTATCTTTGCATGGGAGATAAATTTAAAAATAGTTGGCCAAATTAGGTTTACTTTTGTCCTGCTTTTAAGAAATAATCCCAGCAACCTTTAAAAACATGTAATGCTAAAGGAGAAAATTTTTCCTATTCATATGTTCTGTGGAGGACTGTGCAATAGCTTTTCCAGCTGCTAGAATAAGTTGGAGCAGAGAGCCAGTGATAAGATATTTTTGAGGAGTTAACAATTTTTGTGTTACTGGATTAAAATTTAGGTATGGATGTTTCATTTAAGTAGATGTCATGTTCAGTATAGCTGAATTACTTACTTTTTTTGGCTGCATTGGTAGAAATGAATTAAGAAGGTATTGCAGACTAACACTACTGCCTAACAAGTGAAAAGACCTATATTTTTTTATCGTTTTATAGCTTTCAATGTATAACTTAGAACTTTAACACCCCCCCCCCCCC
>JAIXNV010000059.1:4210409-4252018 GCA_020917445.1 Riparia riparia | reverse complement strand
CATGTTCTTATGAGAAGGTTGTGTGTCTGTTTTATTACTTCACATACTCACTTTCCTTCATGATCTCACAGTGATGCAGCTTTTTAAGGGATTGTTTTGGCTATAGTTAAGAATTTAATTTTTCTAAGTCTTGCACAAATGCAAGCTACTTTATTATAGAATCACAGAATAATTGGTATTGGAAGGGAGCTTTAAAGACCATCTACTCCAGCTCCCCTGTAATGACAAGGGACATCTTCAACTTGGTCAGGAGGCCAATCCAGACTGACCTGGAATGTTTCCAGGGAGGGGGCATTTACCACCTCTCTGGGCAACATTCTCCAGTATTTCACCACCCCTATTGTGACAAACATCTTCATTATGTGTAGCCTAAATTTTTTTTTTTCTTTTAGATTAAGACCATTACTCTTTGTCCTATCTCAACAAGCCCTGCTTAAAAAGTCTGTGCCCATCTTTCTTGTAAATCTCCTTTAGGTACTGGAAGACCACAATGAGGTCATTCCAGAGCTCTTTCTTCTCCAACCTGAACAGCTCCAACTTTCTCAGCCTTTAGCCATTTGAAAGGTGTTCCTTCCAGCTGTTTCTGTGGCTCTCCTCTGGATTGACTCCAGCAGTTCCATGTCCTTCCTGTGCTGGGACCCCAGAGCTGGATGCAGGGTTCCCCAGAGCAGAGCAGAGGGGCAGAATCCCCTCCCTCTCCTGCTGCCCACGCTGCTTTGGATGCAGCCCAGGACACGTTTGGCTTTCTGGGCTGGGAGTGCCCACGGCTGGGTCATGTCCAGCCTCTCATCCACCACTTGGTCAGGCAGGACTTGCCCTTGGTGAAGCCATGCCTGCTGTCTCAAGTCACCTTCCTGTCTTCCATGTGCACAGCTTCTAGAAGGATCATCCCAGATACAGAGAGGAGTCTGACAGGTTGGTAATTCCCAGGATCCTCCTTGCTTCTTTTTTTTTTTTTTTTTAAATTGGTTTGGGGTTTTTTTTTGTTTGTTTGTTTTTTCACCAGAGTCTTCACCTGACTACCATAGTTTTCAGGTATCATGGAGATGGGCTTGCGTGGAATCATGGAGTTGTTTAGGCTTGAAAAGACCTGTAAGATCATAGAGTCCAACCTTAAACCCTGTACTGCAAAGTCCACCATCCTTACACAATTGGACACCTTCCCTATGCTCTTTGCTCTTCCCTGAAAATCTGTTCCTGCTTTCACCATGACTTCATTTGCTTTGTGCTCTTTAGTTTGATCAGCTGGTCTGTGCTGGCCATGGTCTCTGACCTTGTTTGCCTGATTTCTTGCTCCTGAGGATTGTACTCTGCAGAATGTATTCTTTAAGACGGGCCAGGTGTGTTCTGCTTCCTTGTCCCTGATGGCAGATTCCCTGGGGTCCTATTGATAGCTCCTTTAGGTGATGGAAATTTGCTTTCATGGAGTTCAAGACTTTCTTTCGTCTTCACCTCACCCTCAGGTGTGCAAACTCCACCAGTGCCTCTCCATTTTGCTCCAGACTTGTCTCCAGTCTTGGTGTTTCCAGGTGGCTCACTTGCACTGGTGACCACCAGGTCCAGCCTTTCAGGCTCTCTGGTCGGGAAATCTATTGCATGTCTTAAGAGATTATCCTCCATGCATTCCAGGAGTCTCCTGGATTGCTCACTGTGCAACCTCTACAGTAGATGTCGGGATTGTTGAAATACCTCAGCAGGACCAGAGCCTGCAAGCCGCTGATTGATTTAGATTTATTTCCACTTTAATTATTGATTTATTTTTTTTTTAATATATAGATTGCAATCTAGAAGTAATGTGTTGATTTATAACTAACATAATGTTATGAATAAAGACAAGCCAAGATTTTTTGACATTTGAAGTAACTGATTATGCCTTATGCTCAGCTCTACCTTTTCATTGTTCTATTTTACTTGATGTCTGTCCTGGGTGTTCAAGTGAAACACTAATTAAAAAAAAATCAACAAGTGGTAGAGAACTTGCAGATTTCACTGACTTACCTTTTGTTAAAAGCATGACTAAAATGGATTGACTTGTGCAATCTTGAGAAAACAATCCAAATATTTTTGTGGCAGTACACGTGTGTTCTGCTTGAGAATCTGAATGTTGGAAACATGAGGCAACCATTTTGTAAGTATTTAGCACACTCTTACCACCATTTTGAAATGAAGGAATCCAGGAAACAGATTGTGAAATCTAAAGGAAAAAATATCATTAAACCAAGCAATTTTGACAGGAAAATTCAAGAAAGCAAATGCCTACTTCCTATGACTGAAATATTTAACCATCTTAGATGTCTATCTATCTATTTACCTATCTCTGTGTGTATATGTCTGTGTATGTATGTGCTGTGGCTCTTATCACAAATAAATTATTTTACACTAGAAGTCCTAAGAGCTTCTGCTGTAAACAAAATAAGGTACTTCTTTTAAATATATCTCCAAATCTTAAAACAGATACTATAATATTTGTCCCTAATTTTTCTAGACTTTTGTGGAGAAGAATATATTTTTAAATTGTGATTAAGAGTACTTGGGTATCTAAAGATAGGCATATTATATTCTACATGTCTAATACCTGTTAATGTCTAATGTTACTATACATTTTCTCCTAGGTCAGTATTTCTTAGCTTCACTGAATTCGGACACTATATTTGTCTGACTTTTTCTTAGGGAATTTCTTTGAAGTAAGTGACCAAAAAAAACCTCCTGACCAAAAAAAAGCAAAACCAAACAAACACCTCCCCCCCCCACCCTAAAACACAACAACAACAAACCAAAAAAGTCTACTCAAAAAGCCCTCCAAAACAACTATTAAAAAACAATAAAAACCCCTAAAACAGAAAAAAATACAGCTTTTGTGCTGCAGAGAAGGCAAGTTTTTTTCTTCGAGACAAATCTCAAAGGTTTCTTTGTGTCACCATGTTATTTCAGAAAGCTGACAACAACGCATTACTATAATTGAATTCTTCTGCTAGCACATTCTGACTCACCCACTTTTTTGGCAAGACAAATATCATTATGTTAAATTGGAAGGATGATACCTGATGTCCCATTTGCAAAACCTCTTGCATATCTGTCCTGTTTGAAAATGTTGTCTTGTATGAGCACTGTGCAATTCTTTCCATTCTTCCACAAACTCTGCTTGCTTTGAAATTTTCTGGGCATCTCATTGTTTAAAACAATATTTTTAGAAGAATTATGGAAGATGAATATTCATTTCAAATACAGTGCAAGTTAGTAACATGCTGGCATTTTATGCTGTCTGTTGAAATACATTTCATTATTAATAGAGGGCAAAAATACTGACATCTGGATATTCCTTGAACCAAAAAGAGCATCCCAGCCAGTTTATTTTGTATGACGGCTGAACTGTAGAGCTAATCTGGCAATTATTTTCTGGATTGTGGAGATAACTAATCTTTAGTATGTAGCTTAAACAATCTCAGCATAGTCCTAGGGCTTTTATGATACACTAATTCATTTGGTATGTGTATAATGGTCATAAGTGATTTTAAGAATTATGTAGCAACAATACAACAGTGTTCTCAGAGCTGTAGTTCATTTGGCTTCCATGTTGGGAATCCTGAAGTTATTCATCATCAGCAAAGATCATGCCTCAGCTTTTTCTGAGGCAAACATGGTGACAGTTTTGGTAAGTCATCTACTTTGAGAAGTAGACTTACCCAGGAGGATATTTTAATAATAAAAGGAGGATCTTTTTTTCCAAAGAGTGAAAAATGGTATTTATAACAGCAGGATTTTTTTTTATTATTTTTTTTTTCACTTTCTTCCTCCTTAAACAAATCTGGTCTCCATTTCTGCTGTGGGAAGTGTGAAAAATACTGGTATTTCAGCCAATACAAGTAGCTGATAACCTGTCGCTGCATTTGAAGATATGTGTGACATGCACAAAGGGCAAAAACTGTTTGTATTTGGAAACACAGCCATCACTTTCCCCTTTCTCCTCACTGTTTAAGAATTGATTTCTATGGTAAGTTCTAAGCAAGTCCCACTCATGTATTTGTAATTAATTACAAACATTCTGCCAGCAGTGTGTGGGACAGGACACTCGTCTCCAAGCAAAAATGGAGAGAACTCCTGAGATGTCTGAGGCCTGTCTCCCAGGCAGAAGTGCTAGGGGAGGAGTGCAGTGTGGCCTTGAGGTTGTGATGAGTGTCCAGGCTTTGCTCCTGGGGCTCAAGCAAGTATCTGTGAAAGGTGTGGGCTGAGGCCAGGCACACCAGGTGGCTGAGTTGCAGGAGCCGGGGTGGGACTGAAGCCTGTGTGGTACTGGACAGGCTGAAGAAGAAACAGAGGAGGTTACTTTTGTAACCAGTCCCTGATGGCTGGTGCTACTCCGAGTAAGGTGCCACAGATCCCGGTGACCCACAAGAGCGAAACTAGTGCACTCTCCACTCTTCTGCATAGAAGCCAGGATGAGATAAGAATAAAAGCAGTGTGGCCAGCAGGTCAAGGGAGGTGATTCTCCCTGGGAGACCCCACCTGGAGCATCCATCTGTGGGGTTCCAGCACAGAAAGGACATGGACCTGTTGGAGTGAGTCCAGAGGAGACCACCAAGATGATCAGAGGGATGGAGCACCTTTACTACAAAAAACAGCTGTAAGAATTGGGATTGTTTGGCCTGGATATGAGAAGGTTTCAGGGTGTAGACTTCGAGTACATCAAGGGAGTCTTCAAAAAAGATGGAAAGAGACTATTTGCAAGGGCATGTAGTAACAGGACAAAGGCAAATAATTTTATACTGAAAGAGAGGGTAAGTTTAGATTAGATATTAGGAATTCTTTAATGTAGGGGTGGTGAGGCACTGGCCCAGGTTGCTCAGAGAAGTTGAAGAAGTCCCATCCCTGGCAATATTCAAGGCCAGACCGGATGGGGCTTTGAATAACCTGGTCTAGTGGAAGGTGTTCCTGACCATGACAGGGGCATTGGAGGTGGATGGTCTTCAAGGTACCTTCCAATCCACAACATTCTTTGATTCGAGGATATCCCATCCCTTAAAGACACCAGTGAGGAATCTCTGGAAGGAGAAACCACACCCACAGCACACATTGGAAACCATAAAAAGAAATTATGAGTGCTCATTTTAAGTATCTCTCTGCAAAGGAGTACTGACCCTTTTTTCAGCCTGACAGGGATTTACTTGAAGTTTGCAGCTTTCCAGGTGCTATGGCTTGGGATGTGGTCACAGAGACCAAAGTGTGATAGAAACAGGGATTGTTCTTCTCTCACACAGGCACGATGTAGACCAGGACTTGGGCAGAATCAAACAAGATGGCAAAGTTCTGGGTGTATGATTGAAAGGGATTAGTGATCAGGTTACCTGCTCCTCTCTTTACTAGTAAGAGGAAAGAGTGTAGACAGGAAATGTTGGAGCAGCCGTTGGACCGCCTGGGCACTTGACTGTGCTTGCTGTGGTTGGCTACCAGGAAGCACTTTGCACAGTGTCCAGACTTGCTTTTCTCCCCCATGACAGACTTTGTAGAGCAAGTCAAATGTCCTCTTGGAGCCTGCATGTGATGGAACCTTGAACAAATTGCATTGGGCAGAGCCTTTGGCTGCTGAGGCAGCACCTGTTACTTATCTCCATTTGTATATTGAGCCACTGACTGCAGTATTTTCTCTTTGGCTGCTGCTGTCCCGCCAATTCCTTCTCCATGGAATAGTTCATGCAGAAAATCTGTGTCTCTCCAGTTTATTGGCAAGGGTGTTTTGTATAACTGTATCAGAGGTCTGCAGCAGTCTGGGGAGATACTGTTAGTCTTGCCTTATCCAGCAACACAAGTCATCCTGTTGCAGATGGCAACCAGATTAGTCTGCACAGTTTTCCACTGGCGAAGCCAAGCTGGCTGACTCTTATCACCTCCCTGTCTGCCATATGCCTTGGCACATCTTGCAAGATGATCTGTTCCATGATCTTACTGGACTTAGGATATTTCTGAGGATCTCCATTTTATTCCTTTTAAAAATGAGTGCAATGTTTCTCTGTTTTACAATCACAGGGCATTTCATCTGGCTGCCAGGACTACTCAAATATGCTTAACAATGGCTAGCATCTACATGAGCCATTTCCTTCCAGAACCTGAGGTGCATGCTATTGAATCCTATAGTCTTCTGCATGTTTGAGTTCCTCCAATGATCTTACAATGATGGAAAGGAATTAACTCCTCCAGTCCCCACCTTAAGCTTCAGGGACCTGAGAGTGTGGGAGGAGTACCTGCTTAGGAAAATGAAGGTTCTTGCTCTTTGCAGCATCCTGTTTTCTCTTTTCCCTTACTCCTCATCCCTACTCTGCTTGGTTAGCATCTGGTAATCTGGAGTGATTGAGGACACAAATGCTTTTCATTTTTTTTTTTCTGTTTCTTTCCATTCCACTACTTCCCTTGCCCCCTATTAAATTTTAGGAGCTAGCCTTAACATTTAACTTCTTTCAGATCTGCTTGTATACAAAATGCTTTTGTTCCTGGATTTGGAATAAGTGAATCCTGGATTTAACTAACGTTACTTCATGCTGCTGAACACCTCAGTGATGCAGTTTTCATCTGCAGCAATGCTGGCAGTTTTTGAAGCCTGGTTTGGAAGAATGTTGCAAAAATGTTATAAAGACGTTAATCTTAGCACATTTTTTATGTAATATCAAATAAGAGATTGGAGATAGAAGTTCTTAGTGCATTAGAATTTTAAAAAATTAATTTTGCACCCTCCCGGTGTTAGAATCCTGTTAATTTCTGTGATTCACAGTGAAATATTTTCTGTAGTGTATCTGTATTTTTGGCATTAGTACCAAATCTTGTATACTAAATCTTCATGCTGTAAGTATATCCATCATTTATTCAATGATGGTGATAACTAACTAAAATATAAACTCAATCTTGAAAGGTTTTGTCTTGAATTTATAAACTGATGCCATTTTATGATGCTTACTTTCTGCCACCTTGCTACCACTTTTCATTGATGTAAAGTCCTATTTATTAGGACAAGTAAATGTTTTGGGAGTTCCTTAGCAAAAAGATGTTAAGTGTCAAAATGACAGAATTACAGTAGAGGTCTTTATGCCTTTATCTGTATATCTTTAACAAGCTTGTGATTTTTGTGGAGTGGCTATTAATTGTACACTAGAAACTGGATGAATGTATAAAGGATAGAACAAGGACACACTGTCTAGACAGCTGTTTTTGTCCTTAAGCCTTGCACCTTTTCACTGACAGGTCTTAATTAAACAGAAAGTTTAAATTTTGCTGTAATAAAGGTCTGAAGGGTCACAGTCAAAATTATCACTTGTATTTGGAATCCTTTTATTTAGTCTGTTGTGGAGTCATTTATCTCAAAATCTTTTTTATAGGCTTCTGATAGATGAAAAGCAGCAAATAAGAGTTCAAGATGTGTAAAACCTGACAAAAAGAGAGATGCCTGTTAATATGAAATCCTGCCCAAGCTGTAAGTGATGCTGAAAGGTTGTTAAAAATTGCCACTGTGAGGTATATGGCAATATTTTACTGTGTTTTAAAGGCATGCAGTTCAGGGTATAATTACACATTTCATAAAGATGTGTCAAGGAGTATGCTATGCCTGGTTAGCCACATCATTGTGAGAAATTTCCTATTTTGTACTTGCCATGGCTATATATTCAAACTTGGTTATGCTGCATGCTTATAGAAGAAAATTAATACATTTTTAATAAATATAAATTTAATAATAAATAATTTAAAAATTAAATTAAGTTGAATTCAGCTGAAATTTCGAGGAACCATGTATTTATTAAAGGCAGTGTTTTCTTTACATGAGGATGTACTGACTGATAGGATCATCACACTCTGCAAATCTCTTGGAATGCTCAAGACTTTAGGTGGCACGGCATAAGAAGAGTTAGGTGGCAAGTTTAAAGCAGGGGCAAAGATAGTTGGTTATTGGTTGTAAGCCCTGAAAAATATACTTACTAAGATCTTGATATGAGCATTCTGTACATTCTTGATGTGTTTGAGTGGAGTTGGCAAATGTGGGGGTAATATTTTAGCTTGCTGATCTGAAATATCTTTTCCAACTAAATTCTTTGATTCTGTTAAATACTATAGATATGATATAAAGTAGCCAGCAGAATTATGAATTAATTAATTTAAATTTTAGGCAAACGAGTTTTGTTGTGGAGACAAATGAAACAGCAATGTGGTCTGCTACAAAGGACTAAAATCCTAGCGAATTAGATTGTATAATGTTTTACCAAAAGTTTGGGAACTCACTAAAGTGTAGGTGACATGGTGCCTTTGAGCTTGAAACAACATTTGCTAATGCTATTTTTAAATCTTCTCTTGCTTTAGGGGAAAAAAGGGAAAAGTAAAAACAAAATGTGGTACTAAAAAATAGGATGCTCCTTCCTTTTCTTCCTTCATTTGTTAAAATAAAATGTGGGGTAGATGGAAGAACTCTCGACTCATCTTCATTTCCATATTGAAAATCAGTAGTAATAACATAGTAATTTATTGCCTAAAAAGAAAGAGGATATAGCATGTTGGAAGGAAAGAAATACTCATAATACCCTTAAGTAAAGTTCTCTTCAAAAAAATCTTTTAATCTGCAGAGCATCGTGGCTCTTTGTATATAATCAGACACATTGTTTGCATTTGGCAGTGATCCTAAAGTTCTGCAGAAGAAATATCACTCAAAACTTGGAGCTGTAAATAGCATCCCAGTTACATTTCTGATGAGTACTCTTGTGGCCATGTGTTAGTTTTGGTTTGCACATTACTCTGCTAGGATCACTGTTTTTCTGCTTTAAATCAGGATGGAAGCTCAGAGGTGATGGAGTAAAATTTGGGAACTGAATTCACCAGCACTCTCAATAATAGAGAAACTCTGTTTGCCTGAAAGGATGAAGAATGTGATCTGGAAACTTAGTGGAAAACTCTGAAAGCAGTGTCAAAAATGGGAACCTGATCTTAAGGGCCTTTGATGGAAGAAATATATTTTTGACGCAACAAATTTGAGAGAATTTAATAAATGCTGCTAAGTGAAGATAATTTTATTTTTCATGGTAATTCCTGAGATAGCTAGTGCCTATCTTGGCACTCAACCTAGACTAAATTTGCCATACTTTCAGCTAGGAAAGCTTTCGGTCTACTACCTGGGCAGTCTTTGCTTAGAATCTGCAAGAAAAGATACAGTGAACACCCAAGTGCTTTTTCTGAGTCACATCACCCAATCAACAAATCAAAGCACCGAATGCTTTTGAGTCACACTTAAAAGTGATTTTTTTCTGATGCATGTGTCTCTAAAGGATTGTGAATTAGTCATTTTTTCATATAATCATTATAATCCTGATCCATATGGTCTTCAGTTGGAAAAGTCTATACTGGGTTTAGGGATTGCATCTGAAATACTGAAAAAAATGTTTCAGTGAGCTAAATTTTGTAATGTTTGAGCTTTCAGTTCTTGTGTGTAGCTCATTCATATCCATGAATAGAAAGAAAAAAAAAATTAAAAAATCAAGTGATCTCTTTACAGCTGAGGAATGAATGGAATATACTTCTCACTTACACTTTTACACTTCTCACCTATACTTCTCACCTCTACATGGGAAGTATAACTGAAAACAATGAAACACAGCATTGAATCACAGTTGTGGTCTGAAAACAGCAGCTATATGAACTCAGACTCAAAGAAAGTTCTACTATGCTTAGAAGGAGGAAACCCAAAGCATTTTAACCACTTGCAGGTGAGATGTAAGCCACAGAGAGGCTCATAATGCTTAAGTAGACATTGACATTTTCCAGCCTTGGACTCATCCCAAGGCTTTCCCTCTCTTTGAGTTTTGGAAATTGTGATTCTGGAATTAATGAAGTTTCTTAACAGAAAAATTCACACCCCCTCCCATGTCCCTCCCCACCCCCCCACCCCCCCCCCCTCCCCCCACCCCCCCACCCCCCACCCTGAAGTGATGTATAAATAGTGTTGGGAAACCGTTTTTTTCCCAACAACCGCAATTCTTCAGTTGTAATATTTTTATCTAATATGTGTCTACTTTAAGCAAGTCTCAAATTGGTCACCTGGAAGTGTGTATGGGAGAGTAGCATAATTCTGTCAGCTAGAGTCACAGGGATTATTGGCTGACTAGAAAGTGCTTTTTCCAGCAACTTTGATCAACTGGTATTTCCTTAGCACTTGGTGGGGGAGAGTTTTCATGTTTTATATTAAATCATAGTGCTGGGATTTAACGTGAAGTATCTAATGCAAAGGTCATGTTTTCAGTACAGTAGTGGGTCTTTGGGAGGTTTGTTTTTTAGACTCTTGAAGAAAAATCAAATTGCAGGAACTGATCAGCTTGGATCATCATGATATAGAAATTTCAGTAGCTGTTTCCTGCTATGTTTAAGAGGAGTACTCAGCATACACTGAAGAACTGAAAAGTACTTAAGTATATTTAGTAGGCCAGAACAGGGCATGTGTTGTGGGATTTTTTCCAGTCAAGTAGCTTAGCTATGGCTGTGCAGACTCTGGAATATAGTGTGTGGTTTTCTTTTTTAGGTGAGTTCACATAATTTTCACTAAGTTAATTGAGCTAGTGTTAGAGTCATCTTCTGCTTCTAAATCAGGAAGTTGTGACATTTTTTTTCTTGAGTTCCCAAATGAGTTGGCATTTTGAAACTAATTTCAGCTTTATGTAAAAAAATGTAGTGTGCCAAAATAAACTTTCAGTTAAAGTATATAATTCAGTCTGAAATTAAATACAGCCATAGTCTGCACTTGACATTTTCCTGTGGGGAAAATGGAAAAAAGCCCTCACCTCAGACCCTGGAAAGTTGATGGAATGGCTTTTACTGTGGATGGCTCATCCTGGAGTCCATATCTGAGCATGTGGAATACAAGAAGGTGATCAGGAGTAGTCAGCATGGATTTGTTAAAGCAACCTGATTGCCTTCTATGGTGGGACAACTGATAGATGTGGGGAGGGCAATGGTTGTTGCCTACCCAAACTTCAGCAAGGCTTTTGACACTCTCCCATGATGCCCTCATAAACAAAAGAAGGGCAGGCTGGACCAGTGAAGGGTGAAATGGGTTGATAAATGACTGAATGACAGCGCTCAGAGAGTAATGATCAGTGACACAGGGTCTAGCTGGAGGCGTGTCACTAGTGGTGTCCTTCAGAAGTTGAAGCTTTGTCCAATATTGTGATGTCTTTCAAGCTGATGCAGCAATGTTGGGTGCCAGAGGATCTGGTTATTTAAAATGAGGTGGCAGGAAATTATTTAATTTTTATTCATGAAAATAGGATAGTTTAAAACAATTACATTTGTAAGATTTTGAAGAACTATTATAATTTTATGTAACCATTTATGTGTAAAGTTTTGTAAATTGTCTTTAATCTCTAGCCTACTTGCTTTGATGAGAAGACATACATTATGGAAGCAATAATAATTGGATATTAAAAAAATCCAACTACTCTAAGATACTTTGATATATTGCAAGTGTTTGTGATACTAGAATTCTGTTCTGACAGCCTTGAGGTGATAATAGTAATTACTGGAAAACTGAGCAACTGCATGTGTAGCGCCTAACTTTACTCCTACTGATTGTTAGTGGTTTGTTTCTGTGCACTTCAGAACTCAGTTTTATGGTTACTTCTATGAAGCAACTCCACATTCTGATAACTGACTCTGCTTTGGCAGGAAGAGAAAGAGTGCTTGCCACAGATAAGATTAGTAAAACCTCAGGATTATACAGAGAGAGATGGAAGCAGGTACGTTGCAGAATTTTTAGCTTGATTGTAATATGATTAGGTTTCAAGCTTACTTTCAGCTCTTAAAACTTGTGGACTTTCTCCAGTCAGCCACAGCCTCTCCTGTTCATAGCTGGAATGATTTGTGCTCACTGGTCTCTAAATCAATTTAAAATACATTGTAATCTGGGAAATAAAATTATTTTATCATTTGAGTAACTGAGGTATATTCAGGAAAGACATAAAGGAAAGATCTTTAATCCTTCATGGATATTTGTGCAATGCAGTCTTAATTGTGTGAACCATCCATAGAGCACTTTTAAATGTGGATGTACTATAAAAATTGGCCACTCAAAGACAACTTTAAAAATTACTGCTTCACTATCAGTCATTTGGAAACCACATCCTACTCTTTTCTGTGGGCTTTTGTGAAGTTATTCTGTAGTTTCCTCAAAATATGCACCTTAAAACACAAGGCTGGCTAAGGCTGGAAAATTGGAAGTCACTATAATCCAAAAGTTTGAGTTAGCATATGCTGTTCCTGTTCAAGCCATGTCACAGGTCAGTGTACTGAAAGAAAAACATGGAGTATAGCAATCAGAACACAACTTGAATATTTTAACTGTAATATTTAGCTTGGATTTCATGACGTAGATTAATAAGGGGTCAGTATTCTGAAGTACTAAGACCTGATTAAAGCAAATCTATGACCTGAAGTATGGAAAAAATAAGTGGTATTGTAGTCATGTGATTCTTGGTATCTTGTCTAACCACAATAGCTCTTCAGGTATAATTTCAGAATGTTTGTCTTTCTTTATTTATTTGTTTTGATTTTTATGCTTTACTTGTGTATATGCAGCATAAAACCGCAGTATATTATTCTTTGTTACAATACAGCTTTTTATAGAAACATCCAGAATCTCTATACATGTTGTACAGATTTTTTTCTGGTGATCTCTGCCCAGGAGAAATAAAACTGTTTTTATTTTAAAATCTGTGGCCTTCTACAGTTACTCAAGACTTGTCTGAACAACAGATATTTCACAGCTCTTGGTTTCTTTCTCAGAGACCTCAACACTGAACATCAATTCTCTGATGTTCAGCACATAAAACTAAGGTCCAGATTCTCTCTGGGATGGACTTAAATGCTTAAGGCTGAGATGTGAATTCTCACCTGTTTCTAGGTCAGCAAAATACCCTAATCACCTGATGTCAAGTGCTTGCTTTATTACTATTCATGTCTGAAGGCATTTGCATTGGCAGACCTTAGCAGCTGTCATTCATATGTGAGGCTGTTTGTATTTAATAGTGTGTTTCAAAGCTGCTGTAATTTGGCATTACTTTTAATGCCAAACTTGTCACAGTAAGATTTCAGGCATATCACCTCTCTTAGGTGTTTTATCTGACTGATTAGCATACTGAGGCAGGGAGAAAGCAGGGAAATTTTTGATGTTGCATTTTTATTTTGTTTTTCTTAAGCTCTTTGTCCTTTTGATGAATTGCTCAGTGAACTTAACAGTGTAGTTTGGGAAAACTTGTGCTTTACGAGGGTAGAAGCCCAAGAGAGTCACTTCTATGGACAGTATATATTAAAAAAAAAAAAAAAAAAATTAATAGGATTCTGAAAGTGTCTTTCTGGAAACCTTGTGACTAAAGTTTGATGTGAAAACAATAACTCCATGTCCCTCATCTTTCTTGAGTATATTATTAGTTGTCATGGACCTCTATACAGTTATGGTATCCAAGGGTAACTAGTCAGTAAGATCAGCTTTTGGAATGGAAGTCCTAAAGTACAGAAAAGAGGAAGAAGAAAGGTAGGAAAAAGTAAGTTTTCTGGAAGGTGTGACACAGAAAACTTTTGACAAGTTTTTCCAGTAAGATAAGGAAAAGAAAGAAGTATTCAAAATAATGGCATGATTGTGGAAGTTCAGCATGACATATGGACTTTTTAAACCTGGCCTTTGATACCTTTCATCAAGTCTTGCAGAAGTGTTACTTGTTTGTAATGTACTTGTTTTCCTTGCAAAACTCAATTTTGTTGCTCTTCTAGCAGCGTGTTTCTCTGTGGCTTATTACCTAGGTTATAGTTATTAATATTTTTAAAACTTTTTGAATCTGAAACTTCTCTCAAGAGTGTGAAAGACACACCTTAGGTTTGTATATTTACAGGTACTCTTGTTGCTATTTAAACAATTACTCCTGGTTTTTGTTGGGAAGAATTACATTTCTCATTTGAATCTCTTCTGTGGTACATTTTATGAAGCTCTTAATAATTGGCTTTATCAACCAGTTACAGCTTTTAGATAAACGTTCTATAAAGAAATTACTTTTTAAGTAGCAGTCTTACAGCTGTGTCTTGTTACCCATTTGTCTGTTAATTGCTTTGGTGATACTAGAAAAGTGATATATGTATATCAAAAGTACAGGAAGAACTGGTAAGAAAATATGGTGGTTCCAGGCAGATTTAGGGAGAAACCCTCCCACGGGGCCCCCCTCCCCTCCCCCTACCAGTTCGGGAAAAGACTTCCTCAGAGAGAAGTGGAAAAAACTTGTTTATTAAACAGGCAAAGCACTCCCAGCACAATACCCGATGACAAGAGCTTCGTGCCGCTCACGGAGGGATAACAAACTTAAAGAAAATCTCTCCTCTTGAAGATTGTCACTGTGCTCCACTGCTCCGTCTCCACTGGCGCTGGGAGAAAAGGAGATGTGCAGGGCTGGTCTTGGTGGGGTGGGTCCCCTGTGGAGGCCACCAGTGCTTCCCCAGGTCCTTAGTCCGGAGAAGTTGGAACAGTTCTGAGGAGAGGGCAAAAAGAAAAAAGGAAGGAAAAAGAAAAAGGAAAAAAAAGAAAAAAAATGGCAAAAAGCTTCAGCTATTCTACAGCGTCTAACTACGCTAGCACTGAACTAACTAACTGCCAGGGGAGAAAAAAATAAAACAGAGCTTCTTTCGTCTTGCAGTGTTCCAACTCCCCCGCTTCAAGGTCACTCCAATGAGCAGAGTTTTCCTGGGGAAAAACAAACGGCGCTTCCCTCCCCCCTGCACCCAACAGACGATTGGGGGATACACAGTCACCCCAGGACAGAAAAAAAAGAGGAAGAATACTGAATTTTGGTCATTATGTGTCAAGGAAATAACTGAGCAACAGTGAGTGAAAAGTAGCAGATTTGAGTTCTCAAACTGTAAGCCTAAAAACACTAACTCGGGGAAAAGAAGGATCAAACTGAAGCTGTTTTCTCTTGGTGAATAGCAATTTCGTGGATGTGATTTCTTCATTTTACTCAGAAATATTAATAATTATTTTATTAAACAAGAAAAAAAATTTTTTACTAAATTGAGTTTAGAACTGCTGTATGATTTTGACCTTAAAACATCATGCTTGTAGAGGATTAATCTTGTTAACATGTCTTGCACTTTCACTAACTGGATGACATTGGACACCCCTCAATAGTGCAGAGCTCCTGCCAGGAAAAGACCATGAAGTTTGTCCAAAAAACACAGATCCAAAGGCTGTTTTCCAAAAGTCTGTGACATTTTTGCATAGAAAACAGGAAACTCACATAGGCCAAGATTATTCTCATCTTGGGTACTGAAGGCACTTTTAACTAGAGGAGACACTTCAAACTGGAAAACAGTATATTTTGTCTACGTGACATTTGCCTTCATGTTACAGTACAAGTATTTCCAGTGTGATTTCATAATCTCAGTAGTGCAACACTGTGCGTAGCTACTACTGTTAATTTAATTTGATTAGAATTTTTTTTAGTTTCACCATGGAATGGAATTTAGAAATGTGGCTTTTTCTATCATTTAATTTTAGTACATGCTAGAAAGTGAGCTATTAGAGCATGCAAAATTTAAATCCAGCTGAGGACATTGGCAAATTACTATATTGTAGAAGCAGATGGAGAATTAATCTTTCATTCCACTCAATAAAATAAAAAGTTAAACCTTAATTATAATCTTGCCTGCTGCTGCTGTTGTATCAACAATTATGCTACAGCTATGCCTATGGCATTTTTCATGGAGCAGTGTGTCAGTGACTTCTTTCCAATGACAGATTCTCCTTACTTCATCTCACAGAGCTACCTCTCTAGAATTAAAGAGGTTAATTTTTATTAGGCATTTTCTTGCTTGGAATAATTTCCCTTTTATTGTAATTAGTCATTACATATATCAAGGGTTTGCTTTGAATTTTAACAGCTGTTAGTAGCATTTGTACGAATTTTATTACTAAAAGTTTTGGGAATGACTGCACTATTTATTATAAATGTGGAAAATTACATCATTTTTATGAGGCATAAACCATGTTACTAACAGGTTCTATTGTTTGATTTAAATCAATAATATCTTTACAGTGCTGTATCTTTTTTACTAGATATAATCTTATTTAGCATTTCTACAACTGAAAAGGAAAAATGGAAATTGATGGGACTGAAGACTAATCAAAATTAATTCCTTTCCAGGATCTTAATGTTGCCACTTAGCCACTGGATTTTGGGTTTCAGTTGTCCCATGGATTAAATGGTTCAGCAGAAGAGCAATCTTTTCTTACAGAGCAATAAGATTTTTTTTCCCCCATTCCTTTAAAAAGGTCTCTCATTTGTCAGCCCTTTCTCCCCTGTTTTAATCCCATGGACTGGCCCAGCATGTGGAGTGCCTGATTTGACTCTAAAATTTGGTGAGATGTCTTTTGGAACTGGGAGTATGAGATGGTGCAATGTGAATAGTATTCACACTTACTTGATTAGACACATGCATAATCTTTCTTTGGTGGCTCCATTGTATGTAATTGATATGGCTACTTGGGCTTTGCAGTTTCATTTTCAGGAATCTTACACACATCTGCTCTCATTCATCTGGGCTGTGAGTGTCTTCCTCTGCTGCAAGAATGGTATTTTCCTTTCCCTGTAATCCCTCTGTGTTTGTTAAGTTCAGTCCTTGTTTCTTCAGAGTTATTCCATTTTAAATTATTTCAAGGTAACCTGGTGTCTCTTGTGTTTTCTAGATAATTAAGGATATAGATGTTTCATGATTAGTATAGTAACTATTATATATTGTTTCTCAGTTGGGGTTTTTCCTTTTTTTTTTTTTTTTTTTTTTTTTTTTTTTTTTTTTTTTAATTACTTTTGAATGCTCCCTGAATGGGTTAAAGGATCTGATTATTTTAGCTGAATTAGAAAATAATTTAATCTTAATGATGTTTCATAATTTTCAAATACTGTTTCTTCGATATTAGTGGCTTAATTCCTATTTGGCTAATTCCTCAGCAAGGAGAAGATTTTGCAGAAAAACATGTGAAAACATTGTTAAGTATAACTCAGTAATCCTCTTATCTAACCTTGCAGGAGTTTAACTAAGAGGTTCCCTTCTAACATAATTGTATAATTATTACTTTTTGAGCAATCCTTTCTGAGGATTTAGATCAGTGCAAAACTGTGTTTGTTGCAGAGCAATAAAATATATGTGTCAAAAATATAATGACATTCCAATTCCATTAAATTCCTTGGTGTGTGAGTTCTTTTGTACTGCAGTCTTCAGGAAAGCAGAGAGCTCCATGAGGCAGCTAGGATAACAGAGGTGCAGGAGGCATGACAGCATGGAGTTTGTGTGCAGTAATGTAGCCTCCATCACATAGGTTTTGGTAAGTTATTGGAGGGTATAATATAGTGCACTGTAATTGTAAGCCAAAAATATCCAGTTATGTTTGGGGCTGATGCAATATAAAACCAGAATTATAGTAAAGTAGGGCAAGAACACGAGCAGTTGAAAAAAAAATAGCATAACCATTTACATTCTTTATTTCTGTTATGCAAACATAGTAACTCCTATGATCTTTCACCATTAATTTCAGCACAGAGAGAAGGATCTGAGATCCTTCTTCTTTCCCCTTTGTTGCCATCAATCAGTGAAAGGTGTAGGAGACTGTTTTTCAAGCAGTTGTGTCTGTAATTATGCTGGTCCATCTATAATGGAGCATGAAAATCAATGTTTCCACATCCAGCTTCGTAACAGTCCTGATAGATCTTACGAACTATCAAGTGATCCCCTCAAATCTTCCTTTTGCTTTAGGGCACACAGTTGCAGTTGCAGAGACATCCACAGCCATGTTTCCACCTGTGTTAGATCTAGAGCAATATTAGACTTCATTAGGTTATTACAAAGAGCAAGAAATTTTAATCTTGATAACAAGTTCTTGAGGCTTAATTTTATTGTTCAGAACACAAGCATAATATTTAAGTTTGTCTTTAATCATTTCAGTCCTTTTGTCTCCTAGAAGATGCTGATACTGGGGGACTCTAGACCTGCTGAACTTTTTTCTCAAAAGCATCATGTTGGAAATGGGGTATTGCATCATGCAAGCAATCTCTTTTCCTTTAAGACTGACCAAAGTGAGGCATTTTTTAGTAGCATTTTATGTTTCCTTTTTCCTCGGGTGATTTTGAAAAGATCTTTTCCTCAGTGAACTCATTTGTTATTTCCTAAAACCTCAGTTCAATATGATGTCTTTGGAAAGCAAAAGACTTCAGAGAAGCCTTACTGTTAATAACTGACAGTCTAATCAATTTCTTCCTCTAAAAAATGCTTTTCATGGACTGGAGTTTCTGCATCTGAAACTGATGATTAGATCCATCAGTTGTGTAATTGCTGAAAAGGTGAGGTTTAAAACTGCAGGCTATGAGTGTCGTCTTCAGTGCATTTTACTGACTGCCTGGAATTTAATGATACTATGTATGAACTATCAGTACAGCCCAACAGTATTTTCTGCTTAGATTCTGTAACAAGTGGCTCATTATACTTACGATTGTATAAGCATATAATAATATTAATATTATATTAAACATGACTAACTGGAAGTTTCATATTGATATCAGAGAACATGAGCTTTTCTATGATACATTTCTCTGCTGATTGTCTAAGATGTCTGTATTTATTCCAAATGTGTTGAACTTGGAAGAGAAAAACATTTAGTAACATTACTTTGCACCCTTTGGGGTCCAGGTAGCAAAATAAGGAGTATCTTTTTTCAGGATAAAGTTTCTGAAAACAACCTAACTTTTAATTGCTGTTACCTTTACTATTATTTTGTGGTAGTCCATTTCATTTTCCATCCAAGCACCCATGTTAAGTTTTCCCTGAGACCACACAATCTGTTCATAGACATATTTAGATTAGGAATTATGTGCCTTTTCAAGTAACAGTGGTGTTGGGCTGTTTTCTTTCACACATCATCACAAATATGTCTCTATCAGCCGTAGCAGTTCTGTGGTAGTGGAAGTATATCTACTGCTACAGGTACCCATCTACTGTAATGACCATACAATGACACCTTTTACTTATTCAAGAAGTTACACTGTGCTGTTAAGAGTCTGTTACCAGTCCTGAGAAGAACAAGTACAAAATCAGACTCATAAAATGAGCTGAGCTTCAGCTCTGAAGAGACAACCAAACCAAACCAAACCAAACCAAAACAACCCCCCCCCCCCCCCCCAAAAGAAAACAAACCCACAACCAACAACAACAAAAAAAAACCCCACAAAAAAAAAAAAAAGGCTTGTCGCTTTGAAGGTGTGTTTAAGGAGAGAGGAACTGATAGGCAAAGAGGTGGCAGCTAGGTAATATGTAACATGAAAACCAAGACCAGAAAAGTCTCTTAGTGAAGGATAAAACTGTGAACAATATTGTTCGGCATTTTCAGGCAAGTTCATGGATATATTTCTACCTGGTCATATAAATTCATATGGATTTTGGAGGTTGAATATGCTTCTAAGTAAATTAAATAGTTTCTTGTTTTGTAGTTCTGTCTTTCTCTAATTCATTGTGTGAAAAAATGTATATGTGTATACATTTATGTACAAGGCAAATGTGAAGTATATGCTGGTGTTGTATATTTGATTTGATACCTTTTTATCATTATATTAGGTTTGATACCTTTTTATCCTTCATGAGATGTAATGTAGTCTGTAAGATGCTAATTTAGTATTTGAGACCAGAGATAGTAAGAGCCATAATTTTTCCTGTGGAGCCAAAGTTATTTTTAAACGTTTGTTTTAATAATAACAAATCTAGGGACCTTTGTTCTGTTCAGTGCATTACCTTGATGCATTTTTGTTTGTTTGTTTGTTTTGGGGGGGTACTGGTTTTTGTTTTTGTTTGTTTGTTTGTTTGTTTTGTTCAAATTACTTTTAAATTGTTTGCCTATGTAGGTGCTTTTTTAAAAAAAAACCCAGCTTTTGGAGGCAGTAAATCGGTAATCTGTCTGCAGGCTTACTATGAAATGTAGTTCATAACAGCTGTGTAATGGTGCTCTTTTTAGCAATCTCCTACGGACTCTTTAGTGGCCAAGGGAAGAAAAACTAGTTTGCAGAAGTATTTGAAGGTGATCATTTCACTGTTGTAAACAGGCAGCACTTCAGAGTATTCTCATGTTTGACAGGGATATTTGGCATTAGAGACGTTAGTATTTTTAGTGTACCTCTTTGTGGCCCAAACTGTTTTGTAGAAAAGGGTTGGAAGATAAATATATCTTTACAGCTGCTCTTATTGAAAAGCCTAAAGAGCCATTAATTTTATTATTTCTTTAGTAAGGTGGATTACTAAAAAAGTAATAATTTCATTCTAGAGAAACTAGATGGCAAAGTTAAGGGTGAAATACATCTGGGTACCTGTGGCACGATAGAAAATCTTCATATTACTCTTGCCATGGGATCTAGTCATCCAGTACATAGTCAGAGAATGGTCTGGGATGGAAAGGACTTTAAAGATCTAGTCATGGGCAGGGATGCCATTCACTGGATAAGGTTGCTCAGAGCCACATGCAATCCAGCCTAGGACACTGTCAGGGATGGGGCACCCCCAGGTTCTCTGGGCAACTTGTTCCTGTCCCTCACCACCCTCACAGTATGGAATATCTTCTTAATATCTAATCTAAATCTCTCCCCCTTAGTTTAAAACCATTCCCTTTTGTCCTATCACTCTCCACCTGTGTAACGTCTCCCTTTTTCTTTATAAAGAAAAGGGAATACTTTAAATACTAGAAGGTCCTTGCAGTAAGGTCTCCCTTGAGCCTTCTCTTCACTAGGCTGAAGTACCACAGCTGTCTCAGCCTGTGTTTGTAGGAGAGGTTCTTCAGCACTCTGGCCATCTTCGTAGCCTCCACTGGACCCCTCTAAGAGGTTCCATGTCTTTCTTGTGCTGGAGGCCCCTGTGCTAAACACAGCACTCCAGGTGAGGTCCACAAGGGCAGAGTAGAGGGAAAGGATCACCTTTCTGGGCTGTAAGTGTACACTATTGGCTCATCTGCAGGTGTCCATCTGGAATACCCTTACGTCCTTCTCCAGAGGACTGCTCTCAGTTCTACTTCCAGTCTGTACTTATGCCTCTGATTGCCCTGAACCAGGCAAAGAATTTTGAACTTGGATTTGTTGAATTTCTTGAGGTTGTCATGGGCCCATTTCTCAATTTTTTCCAGATCCCTCTGGATGACATTCCATCATTCTGTCAACAACACCACTTAGCTTCATGTCACCTGCAAGCCTGCTGAGTGCGCACTCAATTCCACTGTCTGTCATTGATGAAGATATTGAAGAGCACCCATCCCAAGAGAGGGCCCTGAGGGACATCACTTCCACTGGCCTGCATCTGGACACAGAGCCTTATACCACAGCTGTCTGGCTGTGTCCATCCAGCCAATTCCTTATCCCCCAAATAGTTTACCCTTCAATTGTATGTTAAAGGATTTAAAGAAATCTAGGTAGATTATGTTAGTTGATCTTCGCTTTGTTAACTGTTGCAGTCCCTCATTCACCAAAGGCCACTGCTTCAGAGGTTGCTCAGGCAAAATTTATAGACATAGTAAAATTTATGGACATAGTAAAATCTTTCTGGCTGTCTTGGATCACTTCCTTATCTTGTATGTACCTTAACAGACTTTTGTGAGAATCTACCCCATTATCTTCCCAGCCTCAGAGATAAGGCTCATCAGTCTGTAGTCGGTGGGTCCCCCTTTATGTTTTTTAGAAGTAGAAGTGATGCTTCACTTTTTCCTGCCACAATGAAGTTTGACTGCCATGACTTTTCAGATATGATTGAGAGGCGTTGCAGGCTTGGCAAAAACTTTAGCATTGTCTTAACCTGGCATCTTGTGTGTAACTGATTGCTGTAAAAATATGTACTTGTTGGGAAAGATGAAGCCAGAAAGCCCTATAAATATGATTGCTTTGATTCTGAGAATGTAAAACCTGTAACTGAGATAGAATTGAAAGTAAGTTTTGATGTTTAAGATGTCCTAGCTACTAGATGCCTGCGAAAACAACCCCCTATGTATGATTCATCCCACACATGTAACCCCCCGTGAAGTATCAAGTGTCTGTAGCCCCATTGGCACAAGCCTGTTACGGCCCACCTCGAGACCCTTATCAGTGGGCTGCGACAGTGGGCCGCCCTTCTTCTGTTTCCTCTCTCTCTTGTCTCTGTGCTCCTTTCCTTTGCTCCTCTCTCTTGCCTCTTGCATCTTGCCTTTGGAACTCTCACTACCCCCACCTTCCAAGGCCATGCTACAGCTGTGCCTGGCAGCTCCGAGCAAGGCTTCACACACTACACAATAAACCTCTTCTTCTAAAACCTAACTTCAGAGATCTCTCGTCTACATTCATCGATACCGTCCTGGAGTCCTCAGCAGCAGGAAGAAAGAGCCATTTTTTTCTACCCGTACTCTCATATAACAGATTCTGCCATTAGAAATACCCAGCCATTTTTTAGTTTTTTAGGCCAAAATAGGAGTTTCTTGGTGTGAAAAGGCCAGCCTCTTTTAACATTATATCTAACTAATACACAGTCTATTTATCTAAAACAAAAATAACTGAAATGCAAAATCAACCAAGCTCTAGTATGTTCGTTGTGGTTGCTGAATTTAACATTGCCTTGGCATTAACACAGTGTTTTCTATATTTAATCATTTGTAAATTAAGTCTACATTTCCCAAGCTAGAAATTCAGTGCATCCTTAGGATCTTAATTTGTTTTTATTCCTTCATTTGTTAAAGTGGAAAAAATTATGGGTCTGTTGTGAAAGGGATAAAGGTATTAATGTATGTGAGATGTTCTTTTAGCTATGATCATTGCAGAAGAACATAGGAAAAACTAATCATTGTTACTCCATTGTTAGTTCAGAACATAACTTACAGGATACAGAGTAAAACATATGGATAAAAAAAAAGGTAGTGAGTATTTAGTCATATTTTTTCAACAACCACAGTACATTATATACCTTCATTAAAATGTGAGCCCTTTTGGAGAAACATATTCTCCAAGATTGTATTCTGTGGATACCTGTGACCTAAATTAAGGAAGATGCATACGCTTATTTCTGAGTGATCTAATGGAATGTTGGACTTTGCTACTGCAGTCCTTAAAATGTTGTATAAAAGGTTTTGTCATTTAAGAGGTCTGTTTTGCACAGTAGTTTTTCTTAGAGGATAGCAGAACGCAACATCCCTTTCACTCAGCTTTTGCCAGATTTCAAGTATCTGGTTTCTGCTTTCAGCTTTGCTAAAGCAGTTCTCGAGCATTTTGGTATGATGAAACAGTGTTTTGTTTAGTTGATATGACCTTTTCCTTGTTTGGCTTCCCTCTTTTTATTAAAAAAAAACCATTTATTTTTAGGTAGACATTGACAATTTCCATGCTGAAACTTAGGGATAAAGAATTTAATAAACTTAAATTGCAAGGGAGGAAGGGATGAGCTAAAGGTTCCTTATTAGTGTTTTATGATAATACACACCACTGTGCAAGTGGCATGACAGCAGCCAGGTGGCTGTATTGCCCTTTTATCCACAGCAAAACAGCATCAATCCCAATGCACAAATCACAGATGGGTTTCGGAATTATTATGTGGCCTAAGCATGCAGACAACATCCACAGCATGTATTTTTGTACACTTTTCTTTCCAGGTTTTCTCTCCTGTTAACAAGATGTTGGAAATTAAAATGGTCAATATACTAGACAAAATCAAGTTGATTTGTGTGATTCTTTGCACAGGATTAGGTAGTGTTTTAATAACTAAAGAGCAGAGGAAGATAGTATATAAGCATATAATATTTAATATGGTAAACTTAATGTAATTGATAAAAGTAGCTGGCTTATATTTTCTTCTTATCAATAGAGCAAATGTAAGTATATAAGTATATTTAGTAGCTGATACACTGAGGTATCTTTTCACTTGACTTTGGTTTCCTGTACATTGCTATTAATATGACATTTGTCATTTGACATTTAATAGCATTTTTAATAAGTGGTTTTATAATGAATTATACTCTTAAGTATTTAAGAGTATGCTTCCTCAAAATCTCTTTTTTAAAAATCTGTAATTAGCAGCTTTTCTATCAGGGATTGGTGTGTGTTCAAAATGCTTCTTTTATGTCAGCTCATCCTAAATGTATAGGATCAAAGCAACCACCATATTAATGGCAAGTGATGTAGAAATATTTAAGACATGTAACAAAGCCTGTTGCAAGAAACCTAGTGTTTCATCCTCTCTTCCAGTCACCTCACTATGTGCTTATGCAGCCCATACTTTATCATCTTTTTTATGAGACAGCGTCAAAAGCTTTTCTAATGTCAAGATAGACAATATCAATTACTCTTCTATTGTCTGGCATTATCAATGGTAGCTGCTTCCTGACTGGAGATGAAGTTTGAACAAAAGAGCTTCTGTCAGTGTTTTTTGAAAATAATGCAAAGTGAGAAATGATAGATTAGGAGTTGCTTTCATGGTGGGCTATTGGGAGAAGTGGTAGGCTATAGCTACCAGATAGGCTTTTTTCTCTGGGAAATAAAAACTGGGAAATAAAATTCAGTCTGGTAATAAGGAAAGAATCAGTGAAGACTGAATAAATAAATACTCAAGAGGAATTGCCTCTAAGGTTATGTGCTCTGAGTAACTTGTTTCACAGCCAGGGGAATGAATTGAACTCAGAATCCCAGAAACATTGATCTATCTGATCCAGCCACCCTGTTTAAATGTGGGAGCTGTTTTCCTGGGACAACACTGAGATCACTTTGCAGATCTTCAAGGCTGCAAACTCCACCAGCTCCTTGGTGCTTGGTGCTCAGTCACTCACAGCAAGGAGTGTTTCCAAAGTTCATATAGCATCTCCTGTATTTCAGTTTGGACCCATTGCCTCTGGTCCTGTGACTGGGCACCAATGAAAAGGCCTGGTCATATTTTTTATTACCCCTTCATTTCAGGTATACCTTCACCACCATCCCTTCAGGTATTTCCATTAAAAAAAAGTCTATATGCCATTACATACTGTAGTTGTGCATTTGCATAGTTTGAGTTGAGTGGTCAACCAATGTCACTGTACTAGGACAGCAATCCCATCCTTTCCTGGTCCAGCTTATGTTCCTCTGAGTATCTACCCGCTGGTAGCATCAAAGTCATGACCTTGAAACATTAATATTATGAAATGGTTTAGTGGAGTTCAGCTGGCTTACCCTTCTGGTTGGAAAGACATCAGAATTAGACCAAGGTAAACAGTGGGTACACAGTCAGAGGGTGAGTGAGTTGTGAAGGGTAACGGAGAGAAAGGACCTTTATGTTTAATGGTAGAAAACTATTAATTCAGTGAAGTAGGACAGAAAAAATTTCTCTCTCATAAATGATTCTGTTTCATAAATGATTCTGAAATGAACAGTGACAATAAAACCTGTTAAATTTAGGAAGAAGAAGAATATGTAATGACTAGAGAAGAAACACAAGTTTTAAAACGAGGGAGCTAATTACTGTGTCAGTTTATTGGATATCATGTAAGTGATTTATGTCATAAATAAAATATAAGACAAGTATTTGTTTGAAATGTAGTTACAGTTTCAAGTACATTGCAGTTAATTTTGCTGGTAAATCTGTAATTTTAACAGTATTTCAATATTACTGAGATAAATTACACCAGCATAGCTTACTACTGAATGAAAATTAAATTACTAATTTATTTTTCTAATTTAACATTAACCCATTTTTGGGGATTACTGCTTTAAAAGCAGTTTGTTGTCCACTGTATACACAGAGCAATGTAAATTTTTGACACATTCTGAATGAGCAAATCTTTCTGGCTGTTCTTGGTTTTACATCAGAATTTGAAGTAGCAGCTCTGTTGCAAGTATTCTGATTTTGTAATGAGGCATTGGCTCACTTTGTTGTAATTCAGCTCCATAGAGCCATACTTTGTTCATTCAGCAGTTTAGTCCCTTGCCTGATAAGAAGATCCTGATGAGGTCCAGTTTTCCTTTTGAAGAACAGAAGCACTTGAATACTGCAAAACAAACATCCTTTCAAATTGATTTTCACTAACTGCTGCCAGGGTGCCTGTTCTCCTTTGTCCACTTCATGGTAAAATAGAGTGTATTTATACAGAGGACTTTCTTTGGTTACTTAGTTAGATGCAGATAATATTTCACCTTTGTTTCACCAAACCCGTGCAACTCTGTTTTGAAGAGGAGTGGTTATTTCTCTCCAAGCACTGTCACTTTAGACAGTTTTTCAGGCAAGTTTTGAAGAACCCCAGGAGTTCTTGGTTCTAGAAATCCAAAATCATTGTATTGGTTGGTAGTCACGCAGATTTCATACTGTCATGTTTTGTAGTTTTGCTGGGAGGACTTTGTGAATCAGTGGGAGTGGTAGCTAGATTTATTGTGAAACTTGAAGCTTTGGGTATTTTAAGGCAACATAACATTTTAATACTGCTTTATCACGTATTGAAATTTTATATAAATGAGTAGCAAAATCAGAAATTTGTATTAGTAAAGTAAATGCAAGCCTTGGGTGAATATATGGAGGTCATTGTGAATAAACATTAATTTAAATGAACCTTATCTTCCAGTCCTTTATGTTATCTGAGCAAGTACATTTACTTCTTATATTGTTAGTCAGTAACATTTTCTATATAAATTGTTTTAATGCTTTGATTATACTAGGTACACTTAGATTCTTTCATGTATATTGTCAAAAGGATCTGGCATTAGATAAGGAAATAAACAGAACAGCTAAAATTATTAAAACAATGTGTGCTTTTTTTATCCCAGTTTCTTTGAACCAAAACTGTAGGGAGTTTTTAACATCAGATTATGGTGACTTGCTTGATCCATGCTTCCAGCAATTGCATTAGAAAGGAATTTGTGAAACACTTAGTCTCAAGAGTACAGTAATCCCTAACACAGGGAGCTCTTTCTCCATGACATCACAAACAGAAATATGGCTTTATTCCCAGAAGCAATACTGTATTTTGAAAGGAAGATATCATGCCTTCCCTTGGAGAAAAATGCATTTGTGTATTAAATAATTATGGCAATTATATCAAAGTTCATTTTTAGTATCAAGTTTCTTGGTCATGCTGCTTTTCATACCATCTGTAGAAGCCTATATTATGCCTTAGATTTTGTCACCATGGGATGACATTTCCACAAAGGGAAAAAAAAAGAAAAAGCAAACCTTTTAATTTAAGTAATTTCTATTGTGTTTTGATCTTACAAGTGGTATTTAAGAAAAATCATATTTTTAAGACACAGAATTCTAGTTTCATAATTCTAATATTGTAGGTGGTAAGTGAGCAGATGTATTTAAAAAGATCAGTGATCTGATTCAACTGATAATGCTTTCTCTTTCGAAGTCATGCTAATGCTCTGGTTTTCTTGCATGCTCTTTATTTCAATCTGCTAATTTTTTACATTTCTGCTCAAGAGAGGGGCTGTTAACTCTTGTTTCTATAGAATATGTGGTCTCTTTATCCATTCTCTCATACGGACAGGGCATTTCTTATACCTAATAACATTTTCTAATCCTTTCCTTTTTTGTGTGTGTGTTCAGCTGCAGTATAATAAGTGTGACTTGCAATAGTGTTCTTCGTTTTAACATATTTGAAAGTCTTTAAGTACTCCATGTATACTCCTTTATGTTCTAGTTCTGCAAGCTGCTTTGGGACTTCATACCCCTCCCTGTTTTCCCTCTCAATCTGGTTAATCAAGTCATGCTTCCCATCCATCTCTAAATTATCCTTATTGTTTACTTCATTGTTTTTTGTCACTTGATGGTTTTTATTTGTCTCTGCTTTCCCCTGTGTAAAAAGAAAGACTTATTTTTCTTTTCCCCTGTATCTTGTTCTTTTGAAGGTGATTCTTTACCACAGTGTTCAGTACTTCAAGTGCACTTGGTGTTGGAATTGTCACACTATCTTTCTTTAATCAGAGACTGATATTTGGGAAGAGCTTTATAAAGTATTTTTTCAAGATCTCGTTCTCCATTTATTTTTATATTTAAATGGGGTATTACTTCCTCTATTACTCTGTGTTTATTCTGATCTTTCACTATTATTTTTCTGTGATTTTGTTTTACTTATTGTTGCCTGTATTTCTGCCAGTTTTTAGGACTTTGTTAGTAACCAGTGTCTTCTGATTTCTCCTCTCTTTATCTTGTGGTTTGGTATATTTTCTTTCTAGCTTCTCAAAAAAAAATTGCCAGTTTATATTATGTTACTGCTTCTGGTGATCTGCATAAACTTACATTATTTTCAATGTGTCAGTTTTCTCTGATGCTGTTCATATATACCCCTACAATTCTGAACTGTGTAGCAAAAATAAAAGAAAAATCTTTCCAATGACAATCTTATTCCTGTCCTTTTCCCCTCCAATTTCATATAGGGGGAGGGAGTTTTCCTGTATTATTAAACAGTTTCTCATTCTCTATGCTGACTTCACCTATATTGTTAGGCTAGTTTTTTCTTCAGTATTTGCCTAAATTCTATATACTCAACAATCTCCTGTCACTTAATTTCATATTTGTCAAGAAGTATTCTACTTGTGGTTTTTTATCATTTTATCAAGTTCTTTATTTCTACCTACAGTTCCTCCCATTGAAGAGAATGAAGGCATTGAAGCCTTTTCTGGAATCGGGGACTATTTGGTCTTCCCTCTGTAATGTCCTGAAAAGCATGCATTTCCTTTTGAGAACTATTTTTTAATATTTGTACTTAAGTGTTTTTCTAAGTTACTAACTTTAGGAAGAGAGAAGACTGGTTTTTTATGTCGCTTTTGTCTATTCTTTGGGGGTTTTGTGTTGGTTTTTTTTCTCATTGTTTCCTAGGAGAATAACATTTTAGCTAAATTTGCTTCTATGTTTTTTCCACTCTACTAATGTACCTCCCAGCAGGAAGTGGCTGTAGTTTTTTCGCACAGCTTTTGTGTGTCTCTGATACTTATGTATCACTGAGGTTTGATAATGTATTAAACCTAAATTCCAGTGACTAGTTGTTTATTCATCTGCTTGTTTAGACAGGAACTGGAATTTCAGCAAGGCTCTGAAATTCTGTTCTCTGAAACAGTAGGCTGCTTCTTTGAGGGGGTTGATTTTTTTTTTTTTTTTTTTTTTTTTTTTTTTTTTTTTTTTTTTTTTTACTGCTTGCCATAAAGAATAATATTTCCAAGTGTTAAATGTTTTCAATTGTGCTGCCTCCCTTTTAGTGATTATCAGTGTAGGTTACAAACAAAGTCTTACCATCTGTAAGTCTTACCATACCAAATGTTTATTTGCTTTAAAGTGTAAATTACAGTGAAATGGTACTCTTACCATTAAAATATATTTCAATTAAACAAACAAACAAACAAACAAACCAAACTGCTATGCACACTAGCAGCTATTCAGATGGTTTGTGTTAGTGTTAATTTTTTTTTTTTTTTAAATCCTAGCTCTGACTCATCAAAAAATATTTTCTGGATGCTTGTTTCTTTGAAAATGTAGGTATGAGAGGATGCACAGTGCTCTGCCTATGTGAGAGACAGAGAAGGATTTGGTTTTTTGGCTGCCTCATTAAGCATTTCATTCCACACCTTCTTCTTAATTCTTCTGATTAAAGAGTTGTCTCTTTATTCAACTCCAGCACACTACTAATTACTGGAACAGAAGCACAAAAATATTGGCATTTTTTAATTCCAATGGCTTAATCAAGGGTATGTTCTTTCTGTGTAGAAACAAATCAAGAAACAATAAATATCAGACTCAAAGTTGGTTTTCCAGGTACTAACTGAAAAGGACCATTCCTGAGGATTTTAAAGGAGCTCTGAAGGAGTTTGTCATTAATTCTACAGGCAGTGTCTTAACACAGTCTTCTGTCATACCTGATCTAGTTCATTTTCCTGTGCAAAATAACATAATCAATGACTAAACTAGAGAAAACTAAAAATATATAAAATATAAAATATAAAATATAATAATATAAAAATATAAAATATAATATATAGAATATAATATATAAAATATAAAAAAATATAAAAATAATTATATAAACTGAATACGTTGCTAATGATGTGGGGTTTATTGGGAACTGTAGCAAATCAGTAATGCTTAAAATTTTGTGGATGTAAGCAGAAAGCAAAGATCTCCTAATATTTCATCTCCTGTTTACTCCAGGACGTTTGGATTGCTGAAATATTTTGATACTTAATGCAGTACACAATACAGTATTATATTGCTCAGATACTGTATAGAAAAAAATCATCTGAATTTGAAAGATGTACTTGAAATCTCTTTAATTAGAAATGAATGTTTCAAAAATGTGCATATTCACTGAAATGTTTTGAATTTAACTTGACAAAAATTTGGGAAAGCTGTATAATGACATGGGCATTTAACAGTTTTTTAAATGTTTTGTAACTTTTTTGAAGTTTTTCCTTTTTTTCAAATTGCTATTATTCTCAAGTTTTAGTGGCAAAGTGCTTTATACTGAGGCTTTCATTGAATAGAAAATTCTCATAGACTGTATTTAAGGGATTTTTTTTTTTTAAAGCTTACTTTTTTTTCATGTATTTTATGCAGATGTTCACTTTAAATGCTCTGTCGAGTGGAAGTCAAGTTTTTACGAAGTTTTCTTAGCTGAATGTTAAGATGCAGCTAGATTTGTTCTTCCCACCATATTTGGTAGGTTATTTTGTACAATTACTGTAAAGTAGCTTGGTGGCTATGAGGTGTGAAATGGCAGGCATGAGGGTCAGTACCGAAACAACCACCACATTGTTCAGGCACGTAAACTTTGTCAAAGTAGATGCCAGCTCAAAATTTTATGAGGTTTATGTCTAGACTGTGTTCCATACCTCCTTTTGTCTAGCATGCTGCTTTAGTTGGAATATGTCGGTTCTTCTAATTTAAATATTTCCTCCCTGGAGAATTCAGTTTCACTGTATAGTGTTTCAGACTTCCTCTCTAAGTAAAACATCTAGGTATGAATATTTCATTATTTACTATTTCATTATACTTTATTATTTACTCTGGCTGCCCTCTTTGCTTGGTCTGTCTTTATTTTTTGCAGAGAGGAGGTTTATCCATTTTCCCCTCACTACTAGGTTTGATACAGGATACGACAGCTTTGTTTTACAGCTCTTTTTTTTTTTTTTTTTTTTTTTTTGGATTCTCAAATTATTTCTAATTTTGAACCTGAAACAAAGTGGCATGGGATATCATTAATTATTTATTTAGCCTTAAAGGCAGTCTGTAGGTTGAGTTGTTTCTTAAATTAATGTCAACCCCCATCAAATGTAGAGGAAAACTTCTTGTTACTAGTTTGATATTTGGTGAATATCTTGAAAAATAAAACACTTGAGATTTTTACATTTTTTAAAGACTGTATTAGCACACAGAAGACACAATTAAGATTTTATGGTGGCTATATTACTATAACATTCTCTTGATAAAAAGAATACAAAAGCAGCAGAGTTAAATGCTGGAGAATGATTAATTCATCTGACTCTTGGATTGAATTTTAAAGCAAAGTAAAAGAATTTAAGGTTTGCAGTTTGAGGCTTTTTCAAGCTGACTTCGTATTTTCTAAATTTATGTCCTTGTAATTTTTCTTTCCTCTCCATTTTCTTTCCCTCGATCTTGCTGGGGTGTGTTATTTTTTGTTTTATTTTTGGTTTTGGTTTTGTTTTAATTTCTTCCCCCTCCTAATAATGAAAAAAACCCCCAAAACAAAACAACACACACTTGTAAACATTGTACCTGAAAAGCTGGAAAACAGGTATCTTTATTTATTAGCAAGATGGAATAGCTTTGTATTTTACTTTATAATTTGCTTTTCTGGGTATCGTGGTTGAAGTATTTCAGAACATCATTCATTCAGAATAACATTTTTTTATTACTTTTCTGTGGAATTGCGCGTCCTAAGAGTGCTATTGTCCTTCATTCATGGTAAGACAGAACTATCATATATTAAAATTGTATTACTCTTCACTTTAGAAGACTCAATTTACTATTGTATTTAATTATCCTTATTTGAGGAGTGATTTTATATTAGAGTGGAGATAAAAGTTTCTGTATCAAAACAAAACATGACATATGAACTGTGTACTGTGGATGTTATCTCATGGGGGCATTCTGCTTGGTCTTTAAATTTTCATTCAAATTTTATGGTATGTAAAAATTTAGTTTTCTTCTTAAGACAGTGTCATTAGTTTCAAAAATAGAGGTTGAAAACATAGTTTTTCAGGAAGAGTGTATTTTTAGTTTTGGGGGTTTTTTTTAATCAGATATTTAGTTTCTCAGGTTTATCAGATATTTGATATAATGAAGATTATGTTCACAGATCTTATAGAAGATGCATTTTGCCAAATAATTTATTTCATTGTTCTTTGCTAGTGAGCAGTATCCTGAATAGATTCACAAACAATTTGCATTTCCTAGCCTTACACTGCATAGTACAGCATTGCTTTACTTGTTAATAGTTAGTGATAGAAGTATTTCTGCTTTATATTAATGTTTAAAAAGGAGAGATGTTTAATTTATAATTACTTTTGAGAAATAAACTCTTTTCCTGAAATCAAAATTTTTCTAACAATTGGATGACTTTTGGTGTTATTAAAAAAACTGTTCTCTTTTGTGTCTATATTAATTTAAGGTATTAAATACTTCTGGCATTGCCATTTTGGTGCTTTCTGTATATGTATAGCACACGGGCCATTGGTTAACTATGACACGCTGCCTAAGTGTTCAGGGTTTCCACTAGTCAATATTTCTACACAAGCAGTATAAAGCAGCACATTTGCACAGAATTGATTTAAGGACAAAATATTTCGAAACAGATGGAAAATTCAATAACATGAATAAAATATATTGTTGCATCTCGCATCAGAAAGTTCCAAATTAAATTAGCAATATTAGGAAAAAAAGGAAATGCTTTATAATACTCTTTTTTTTTTTTTTTTTTTTTTTTCCCTTTCAATATTATCTGTTAGTTTGTCTGGTATCTTAAATAGAAAGCAATTATAAAACACTCATATCTCTACTATTGCTTGGTTCAAGCTTTTTGAAGAAAAATAGGCACAAGTACATGAATTTGATTGTGCAGTGGAGGAAGTCTGTTGCTTGTTGTTTCATGCTTTGAAATAGTTCTGAAAATTCCAACGGACTTAAAAAAAATTGTTTTTAGAATTATTTTCATTATTATATTTGTATTCTTATTAATATGAATTTATATTTTTCCCAGGTTAATAACTATCCAGATAACAAAATATTTTCCCATTCTTATTCTTATCAGATTGTTTATTTTTAGTACAGGTAATTTCCTTCCAATTTCCACTGTTGCTTCTGCTGGTTTGGCAGAGATGAAACCCAAAACTCTTTCTTCATATCGCTATGTGAAATTATTTTAAAATTTGCATTAAGATTTCTGTAACTATTTTTTAATGCAACCCATTAGTCTTGACCATCAGGCTAACAGACACTAAGCATTAAATTTTATAATTCTGACTTGGATTTGACAGAGTTTGAAGTAAATGCAAACTAAGATATTTTTTCTCTTAGCAATGGAGGCTCCTCTTCTCTGAGGAGCCTCATATTTCTGAAAGTAAACCCTGGGTCTTCTTATGTATTTTGACCTCTTTCAAAATGTCAGAGCTTGACTTCATCCTGCAAGTCAAAAATGTGTGTGTAAAGGTGGTGGGTCAGGTGATGTTGATTGTACCAAGCTGTCTTTGGGAAAAAAAAAAAAAAATAACCTGGATATACACTATCTGTGTACATGGCAGATTGCTCTGAGCAGAGGGACACATGATGCTCACCGTCTGTTTTTTTTTGTTGTTGTTGTTTTGGTTTTTTGGGTGGTTTTTTTTGCTTTTTTTGTTTTGTTTTGTTTTTTGGGGGGGTTTTGTTTGTTTGTTTGGGGTTTTTTTGGGTTTTTTTGTTGTTGTTGTTGGGGTTTTTTTGTTGTTTCTTTTTCTTGTCTTGATACACATTGAATTTCTGACGAGTGAGACTGTAAGCAGCGCATTATCTCTGGAACTGTTGAGGCAGTTTAAACCTTCTTGCTGCGCAGGGCAAAGCCTTACGTGAGCAGAAGGGGAAATGAGCCACTAGTTGATGTCCTGACTAGGCTGGGCACTGTTTTTCTCCCTCAGCTGCCTTGCAAAACAGCTCAGGATATCAGCAACATTAAGAAGATAAATTATTTGTCCTGTAAGCCAAAAGAGAAACAAAGAAGTTCTCCATAGGAAGTAATTTCAAGATGCCCTCACAGATGCACAGGAAGCACTCAGATATATTTGTTCACAGTGTTATCAGTGTCTGGAGTGTCTGCTTTTTAGGGAATAAGCTGTGGGGTTTTAAACATTTTCTGTTTTCAGCAGTTTTAATTAAAGGTGTTTTAATACTAATAATTATATTTATTCAAACCCAACTTTATTTTTAAGATTGCATTTTTTCAATTTAATCTGGTCTGGTCACACTTTTCTCTCTCACAGGCTAGCTAAATGTGGAGTCTGAATGGAGTCGCCTTAAAAAAATATTCGTAGCTCTGTGGAAATGAATTTAGGAGTCAAAGAAAATTTCAGAAAAAGAAGAGGTACCAAAACATTGAGATATGACAGAAAAAATAAAGGGTAAAAAAAGGCACACCAAAAGCCAGTATTCTGCTAAAGAGAATTATAGTAACTTGAGTGTCAATTACAAACATTAGCAACAGATGATTTGTTCATAGTAGGTTTGATAGAAACAAATATATTTATTTTTTCTTAGAGTAAAGGCCTTTCTTATTCAGTTTGATTGACTTCAATAACTTAGTTACCTCAGGATAACAGAAAATCTGTACTTGTTTTATTTCTCTAAGTATGGATGCTAATTTCCAGTCTCCATGTTGAGACCTCCTGTAAAAATTGAATTTAATTATGATTTATTCTATAGGACCTTTAAAAACTCAGTTATAAAATTCAAATGGAGAGGGGTTTTTTATAAATAGTATTTGTAACCATAGATTTTAAAGGACGCTTAGCAGATATTTCTGGTTTAATGCTGAAATAAAGAATCAGATTCTGTGTTTCCTTACAGAAAATGACAATCAATCCTGCAAGAAAGGAATTATAATAATGAAAAGAGTCACTGGAAAATCAAATATAACAATACAGTAAAAGTGTCTCTACACTCAATAACTTTACATTTTAATCTACCTCTCTTCACAACTTTGATTTGGAGATCAGCTATTTTGTGCAGCTTAGACAGAGTCTTCCTTTTATTTTAAAGCTGAGAAACACTTTTTCCCCACCAACTTTATATATATTTGTATTTTAAATGCTCTTCAACAAAATCTGCTAGGGTTTTTTTTCCAGTTCCTATATTATCTTCTTCTGTAATAATCTAAATTATTTGGAAGCAAGCTGGGGAAGATGTACTTAATTTTTATCTGATGACTGCTTGTAATAATGAAAATGTGCAAAATTAGATAGTGTCTTGTTTTTTACACACACTTCTTTTATTTACTTTTTTTCTTGCTTTTGAGGAATCCCACTAAATACTTGGCAACCGGGGTATGTTTTTTAAAAGGACTTTACAATAGCTGTGAAAAAAGACATCATGACTTCCAGGGTGTTTGGACAGTGCCCAGTTCTCTCATCCTTGAAGATCTGTAGATGTCACCAAAATTATGCAGTCGCAGGTTCAGAGGATATGTGGCTGCTTTGTAGAACTGCTGGCTGCCAATATCTGCTGAGAAGCATCTGTTAGCCTCCGAACATTTTAAAAGTTCAGTTCTTCAGTAGGGGTAAGAAAATCCAAGAAACAGATATTTTATAACCTTATTTCGGAAATTCTGGTTAGCTGCAAATGAACAAAACTCCTGTGTCTTAACTGTCAGCAGCCAAGCTAGGAAGTATAGTTTTCAATTCTATTCCTTGTTGTGGGATTGATCAAAGTAAGATAGTAAGAGTTTTGGTATGAGGAGAATTATTAGAGTGAGATGTTTAAGAAGTCTAGGGGCATCTTAAACTTCAAGAAGAGCAGTCTGTCAAGCAGGGCAGAATCCACATTTAAATGTGGTACTAAGTTAGAATAATAAAGTTGCTGAAACTGTCAGTCAAACCTGAAAGTTTTGGTTATGCCATGTTGTATTGTTAGTGTTCATTCAACAGACTTTGATTTTCAGTCATAACATTTTTGCATGATTGTCCATGTGCATTATATTGACCTAAGCCATTCATATTACCAGCAAATAAAGATTTTATTATCATTTAATCTCTCTCAATTTAATCCCCAGAAGTTAGTATATGTTTCCTCCTGCTTTTTAGGAATGTTATTGTTAATTAATGTTTTACAATCTTTATTTTCTGATTTGTGGTAGAAATTTTAGCTTTATTTTTAGAGCTAAGCTGATCCAGCAAACAACTTGTAAGGACTATATATATATAGTGTGCATATATATCTGTGTATATAAGTGTACTAGTTTCCCAGCTTCTAGAATCAAGTTGGTTACTGGTATACCACTCAGCAAGTTACTACAGAACTTGGAAAAACAACTTTACAGTTTAAAGGGAAAGGCTGTTTTATGCTACAGTATGTGTTGATTTGGCTTGGAGTTGGGATTGGGGTACTGATTTTGCCAGATTTAAAAGGGAGAGGGCATGAAAGGAATTAATATGCCTTTTAATTAAGTCAGCTGTATAGCTGGATTAGACACACTGTAAATGTGCAGATACCAATGTAGAAATTGAATGTTGGAATTCAATCTGAGCATAATCTTGAATGATATTTACTGCTGGTACATTTTAGCCAGGCTTTAGTGGCATATTTGATCCTTAATTCCTGACTTTGACAACTGTTTCTAGAAGATATATGATTTTTCAACATTTTTCTCCTGCAGCCAGTTTTTTGCCCCATAAGCATTGACTGAATGGGACTTGAGGATGAGGAGGAATCGTTACATCCTGGATAAGTATACATCCATATACTTATCATCTCACTAAAAATGCTTTGAAGTTTCTATTGAAAAATAAGATTTTCAATATTCAGATTCAGGTTCAGGGTTAATAAGTAAGAGAAGGGCAAAATGAGAAATAGCAAAGTGAGCTTCCCTAAAGAACTACTGCAAATACTGTATGTGTATCTCTGTGTATATATGTATACATATTATTAATTAAAATTAACAATTTTTTATACCATGTCCAAGACAAATCATGCATCTTAAAACTGAGTTGATTCCTTGTTGCATACTTGCTTCAGTAAATCAAATATGCAGTTATTACCTTTAAATATTGTTTCTACATAAAAATAGGATGCTTAGATATTATATATTTAGCACTGAAATGACAAGCATTTGCTGGTATGGAAAGAATATAAAGGAGCAACTCATTAGGGATGCAAAAGTCTGTGTTCAATGAAGCTAAATCTCAGGCTTCACCATTTCTGAAAGCAAAAACTGAAGTAATTGCTTCTTTGTCAAACCTGTGTCCAACGTAAGTCAGTGGTAAAGGACCACTAGCACAGAGAATTCAGCTGTTAGGTTCTTGTCTGTAGGGGTGGCTGCAGGATATTTGCAGCCATCCCTGTTACACAGCCCCAACACAAAGCTGGCTGTGAGACTGACATTGGGAAACAGGATAGTGAGGAATTTCCATGAAGCTCAAAGGTTTAAGGAAGACAATAACAGCATTCTTCTTCATAGTTTCTGTTGAGCATTTTGTAGAAATTCAAAGTATAGAAACTTCCATTAAATTTTATATGTATTTACAGAACTGTATGGAAACCCTGCAGTTTCCTATTTAAATAAATATGAATATTGTGTAAGGAAATGTAGTTTGCATAAAATCTAGGGTGAAGTTGACTGTGCATCAGAGAAAAACCTGCCAGATCTTTTCTTTGAAGGCCAGTGGACAGGGCTGTGAGGGTGTCAAATCAACACCGGTTATATGTTAGCTTGTGATAAAAGTATTGGCAATTTGCTTTCTACCCAGAAAAAAAAAATATTATTTATGCTAAGAAATATTAGTGTGGAAGTGCAGAAGGCAATGAAATAGAATCAGGGTAGTATAGCCTACACTTGGATGTGACAGAACCCACTCAAAACTGTTCCATTTTATTTCTTCAATTGTTGCTTTTTAGCCTAATTAATCAGTATCTGATTAATATAGGGCTTGTGAGATTCAGTATTCTTCAGTATACTACCTCCTCATTAAGTGTGTTTCTTGAGATGTTAATCAGTTCATGAAAGGAAGTTTGCCCAAGTGGCTTGGCAGTTTTGCGGTCTAGAGTATTAGCACTAGGATTTATCCAATTAAAAGTACACTTTGTTTTTCAAGGTTAGGGCTGGAACATGGGATATTTTGAGATGAGGAGGCTATGTTATTTAGATAACTGCCATAGGGTAGCTATTCCTTTATTCATGAGCCATCAAAAGAGGTGAACTGCGTTATGTCTGGGCTGCAGCTGAATTGAGGTTACTTTGTTCTACTTTAAGTCTAGAAGTCCCAGATAGTAATTTATTTCATAGTTACCCTTGCAATAGGTCAAAAGTTCTCTTTTGAAAACTTTTCTTCAGACTTTTCAAAACCTAACTGATCAAGATCTTTGTGCCAAGATGTCCTGAAGATCATGTGCTTTTGTTTCATTTCTAAGCACATCCTATATTCACAGCAATGAATACAGTTCATTGACCCAGAAAGCCTTTGATGGCAGCTACTGGGTACTTGAAGCAAACCTCCGCCAATTAAAGCTGGGCGCCATGAAAGATGAGGGACAAGAAGCTGACAGTATGTTGTTCATACTGTTGCAAAGATAAAGGATAAAAGATAGTAGTGTGTTGCTTTCTGTACCGAAGGCTTCTTTCCTGCCTCTTTTTCCACAGCTGTTTTTACTTATGTGTTTGGCTCAGGCTATTAGCATAATAAAAACAAGTGCTCTTCTAAGGAACTACTTGATGAATGTGAATGTTTTGTCAGTAGACTAGTGCTTTTAACACTACACAGGCTGAAAGGTATCTGTGCTTAATAACTTTCTAAATCATTAAATAGCCATGCAGTAACAAAACACACATTGTAGAAAAGTGTTATTATTTGTTATCTTTTTGCTTTTGAAGTTAATTTAACTATGTCAGAATTAGAAGCCTGAGGTACCCTTTTGTGGAAACCCCATCTTTCAGACACTTGAGCTTACGTCATTTATTGTACTGTATATTAGTCATTTACTATCCAATGCTAGATTGCACTATATGCATTCTGTGGAAAAACATTCTCTCCAATAAGTTCAACTGAATTAAAGGACAAGTTTGTGGAATGCACTTCCATTTTTTACTTTTATTTCAACTTCTTAAAGTCTGTTTATCTTACTTAGAATATATATGTTTTTGATCATGAATTAAATTGTTTAAGATGTACTGAAAATAGTTTAAAATATAAATGAAAATTATGTCATTGCAGAGGCTTTACAGTGCCGTCCCACATCTTCACCCCCTGTCTGCGTGGTAGCACTTATGTGGTTCTTACACTTTTCCATGTTTCATTTGTGCAGCTTCTTTGAGATAGAAATATTCTGAAAAGTTGAGATTTTTATAAGTATGTAGGCTGAGGGCCGCCACTTCCTATTGCTGTTGTCATTTCACGTAAGGTTGCTTCTCTGTGTGAGACTGCTGTCGCTGGAATTGTACCCTGTCCTGTTTTAATGAAAATGAGCTGGGTGCACTTAAATTTAAGTAAGCAGCCTGACTCAAGGACATTTTATTTCTGCATTTTCAGTCTTATCAATAGTCTAATTCATTAAAAATGCATGGCTGCTTCAGCACAGAGACTGCACTTAGTCCAACAGACAGTGCTCATCTGATGAGATGGTTCACTTTTAGGAAATGACTTTGCAAACTGAGCTCTTTTAATAAATGTTTTCATAGTTGCCATGAACTATAAGATCAAGAAGTTGATATAATCTTAAATGCAATTAGAAGAAGGCTGTGTATATTTCACAGAGGTATTATAAAAGGCTTCAGTACAGAAATTATATAACAAAAGATTCTTTTAAATTTAAAAACAGTAAAGCATTTAAAGAAACTATGAAAATAAATTGCAACCAATGTCTTCATAAACTGCTTGGTTTTTACTGTCTTCATAAGTATGATATCCATGCTGTTCTTGTAAACTTGTTAAGTAGCACAATTGACAAAAGGTCTGACATAAATCAGTTTCTTACCATCTCAACTCTTAACAGCTGGTTTATCCTCTTGATGTGAAAACTGCACATTTGGAACATAAAGAGCAAAAGCTGAGTAGATTGACCTCTCTAGGTGAATAAAGAAGATGATTAAACTTAGAATATTTTTAGAACTTCCTAGCATAATTAATTTCTATTTTGGGTGCATAGTTCATCACTGTGGCCCTGGTAATCTTGTGTCATTAAATTAAGGGGGTTTTTTATACTCTGTTGAGAAGAGTTGCTGAATCAATGCCTTTCCCGTGAGACCAGATAGGAAAATTTGGAATTTTTTTTTTTACCTAGAACCTCCTTCTCAAAGACTGAAGTAATAGTCAACTCCAGATAAAACAAAATCTGGGTTTAATGGGTTTAATTTTTTCTTCTTTTTTGTTAGAAAATATTAAAAAGTATTGCCTTTTATTGTCTAAAACCTGTCGTGTTTTCTCTCTGTCTTTATAGGAATATTACTGAAAATGATAAGCTGTTGTAAAGGTGGTACTCCTTGTTCTTCAAGCCTTTTGGGTAGTTTTCAGCTGGTTTCACAGTAGAGAAAATAAGGAGAGTGAAAAAGATGAAGGTCAGACAGGTGGCAGCTTTGTTACTTACTCTTTCTTCTGTGCTGTTAGGGTTGTAATAAATCGCTAAGCCAAATTCAGTTAAACAAAATTTAGAATTTTATTTTGAGACTTAAACACAGTCTTCGATAGCCACAATTAAAAGGGACAGCATTGAACCCCGGGGTTTCAGCGCTGGGTGAACGTGGTAACAGACTCTGTCAGTCTGTCACCCCCTCTGTTCACAAATTGGGTCTAATACTGCTGGTTTTTATACCGTCTTCCGCTGAGAGTGGACTGAGACTGTAGGACTCCCCCTCTGTGGTGGCTTCATTAGGTATTCATGTTCAGGTCCCGGGTCCCTTGAATGGATTCTCAAAGTGGAACAATGCCGTGATTGCTGCGTCCAGAGAAGGTTTGGAAATGTTAAATCAGGCTGGAACAGATAAGATATTGATCTGATCTAATTATTCGGTCATTAGTGCACCCATCTCCCATTTTCCGCTCTTTGTGCCTTTCTGTAGGGTTGTCTCCAAGCGTTCCCGGCAGGAATTCTTTCTTTTCTTTTAACTCTCCTGTCCCTTTGTGCAGTTTTAGTCTTAATTAACCCTAAACACATCTTTAGGTTTACTGATCTTAAACTAGGCTGAAAGTAGATTAATTTTTCACAGTATATTATTACATTTTACAGAGAATCAATTACATATCATATTATCTAACATGAATTAACTTTAGGACGTATATCACAGGGTGAATGTCAGAGCTGCAATTTTTTAAGTTGTTCACTGTCCTTTTTTGTGGTTGTTGTTTTTATTTGTTTGGTTCCTTTGGTTTAGGTTTTATGGTTTT
>JAIXNV010000059.1:4158283-4207646 GCA_020917445.1 Riparia riparia | reverse complement strand
TTTTGTTTTTTTTTTTTTTTTTTTTTTTGTTTTTTTGGTTTTTTTTTAAGCTGTTGCAATGAGATTAGAAATACTTTGTGGAAGAAGTATAGCACTGCCTTGTTTTTCAGTGTTAGCCCTGGTAAGGAAAACTCAAATCTGAATTTAAAAGTACTGTAGTTGTCTTCATGTCTGTGTAAAGAGTGATGATTTGAGTAGAGAGAGTTCATTTGATTTTCATTTATGAGAAATACCAGATCTGCCTTCATTTGCCACTATTTTCAGAAGTGCTAAAATTTGATGTCAACAGGTTCTTAAACCTGCCAATACAAGGTAGAAGAAAATATTAAAATTAGTTTCAGAAAGGGATTCTGTTCATCTTCTGTTTAATCTTACTGCTTTCTGAAATTGGCAATTGTCCTTGAGTGTACTCTAACATGAAGTATTTTGAGTAGTGGAAATGTAGCTGTTAATTTCCACAATGTCAGGTAGTATACTGGGTTTCAGAGCTGGGTTTCAGAGACATTTGTTAAAGATTTTTATGAAAAAAAGCTACATGAAGTGATCCTTACGGCTTTTATATTTCAGATCAATCTATGCAAACACACTGAAGAAAGTCCTTCATGATATTTCAGAACGTTGTAAGAAATCTCAACTAGCCCTTCTTCTTTATGACATCTGTAAAGAAAACAATCAGGAGATTGTGTTACTTACTGTAGAATTGCATTGTCAGGAATTTTCATCTACAAGCAATGTAAATGTATAATATTTTAGAAACTAGAATTGTTAAATGCAATTTGCTACAGTAGTACTGTATTTGTGTGGAAAGAAGAGCCTGATTTGTTCTCAATCATCCATTTGTACGCTTTAAGCATTAGTGTAGAGGCCTCTGTTGTGCAGAGTATAATTGTGGCAGATTAAAAACCTGTAGGAATTTTGACAGTGATAGTTGGGTAGAATAAAAACAAGAAAGCTGAGTAGAGGAATCAAATAAAGTTAATTGAAATTATATAATGCACTTCAAACTGCTCCTGGAAATTTTCAAAATCTTTTAAACTTGTTAGTATTCCTGATGCATCTTTGCTAACCTGTGGTTATAATATGCATCCCATTTAAAGCTGTTTGAGGTTCAGAAATCAATTTTAAGTAAATAAAGCAGAGAAAATACTGATCTTATATTTTGAGCTGGAGAGTTTTTCTGGCTTACCTTTAAAGGGACACTGGAATTTACAATGTAGTCTGTGCTTAAAACCATATGTGTGACAGACAGGGGGTTTGGCAAATCCTGTTTTTTGGGTTCTGGCCTCAACATGCCATTGACTGGATTCCAGGCTTTTACAAATCCTCATCTAGCATGTACCTCTATCTGGTGTTCAAGGAATATTGCTTGCATCACAGGATATTTCTAGAATAAGCCTTGTAGGTATTTCCATGTGTAACCTCCTGGCATCTTAAGTTCAATTAGAGAGCTTGATTCAGCATGAAGAAAAAATGTATTGATAATTTTCAGTGCTGTTATCTAAAAACCTGAGATTGTTTACCACTAAATAGTATGGTGAAGATAAAAAACCATTTAGCTAGATGGCTCCATATTTACATACACTATGAATCTGTCCTAATTCTACCAGTACTGTGTGAAAATCAGATGGAAAAGTGGAGATAAAAGTGCAGCTAAAATACCTTTTTTTTTCCCTTTTTTTTCCTTTTTTTTTTTTTTTTTTTTTTTTTTTTTTTTTTTTTTAACAACAACAACAAAAAACAGTAAAGACAACAAATGTATGATACTTTGTGGTGGTTCTTTAGAGAGACCCAGACAACCGTCGATGGCAAAAGGCAGTGAGCCTGCTCCCTCGCCAGGGGGGATATCACAGCTTTATTCTGAGGTCCTGCCCCTGCCAGCCGGAGTTCTTTTTTAGCTCCTTTGCCGTCTCCGCCGGTGCCAGGAAGACCTAGGCCCCGGCCCGTCCTGGGGCTTTTACCCGTGGGGGATGGGCCCAGAGGCAGGGACAAGCCACTACCCAATCAGGGACAAGGTGGGAGTGGAACAGAGTTGGGTTACATTCCAGTGTGGGGGATGGGCATGGCTGAGCACAGACAAACCACGGGATACAGTTTCCAAGGGGATACAACAGAAAAATATTACAACCCCCAATATAAAAATGAAACACAATATAAACCCAATTAATGCACTACAACAATACCTGGTTACCTGTCATGAATTTAGCAGGAAACCATTCAATAGATTTTTTTCAATGCTACCTGCTAAAATTCCTTGTGTCATGTATTAAAGTGTATGATTGTGGAAACCTCACGTGTAACAGCTTATTTTCGTTTCCTCGTTCAGAGAGAGTCTGTGGTTAAATTTGCTTAAATAATTTCTTTCTTTTATCAGTTGGTCTGCAGGAGTAATGAAAGATCTTTATTTCAAATATGCTGTGAAAAACAACATCAATTCTTGCTTTATAGAATAACTATTTTTCTGTCTTCACAAGAAGACATAATTTAATTGCTCAATTATTTGCTAATTTTATTCTGAATAATTTTATTAAATTTCAGATTGGATAAAGTAAATACGGAGACCTTTACAAAATAGAAGTCTGTGAGGTTGAATAAAACTTCTGTTTTTCTTACTCTAAACTCAAGCTTTTATCAATGTAGAGTAAAGCTTGTCATCCACAGAAAAGATCATGTAGATCTGACAATAAGGAAGCCTTAATGCTAGTTCTTAAATTGTGGTGTTAACTTGATGATTGATTTTTAAAAGTATTTGTTTCTTTAGTATACTAAAATCCTTCATGTAAGTCTTCCCTCTGGCATATTTTTTTATTGTTAACAAATTGAAAAAAAAAACCTTTAGTATATTTTTTAGATTTATTGAAATGTATACCAGAGAAAGCCTGCAGTTTTGCATTAATTCTAACAGCCTTGAAATAAACAAACTGCCCAGAAAATCTGCCTTAGCTGTCAGTTGCATATCCCCTGCACAATCTAGTGGTATGTGTAGTTGCAAATGTATCCTTAGCAAATGTGAAAGGAATCTCAGTTCTAATGTTCTCCGAATTACTAGAATATAATTTTAAATTTTCCACTTCCCTCCATTTCAAACTAGTTATTCACAACCTGCCAGTATTATCACTTTAGGGGAAAGTGATCTCATGATGCTGCTACAACAGCCTAAGAATTTATAGAAAACTGTTAAGGAAGTTGTAGATGATATTTCAAATTTTGGGCTTAATTTATATCCATTTGTCATTCAATATTATTATAACTCCTGTAATCTTTCAATTAATGCCTTATCCAATGCAGAGAAAACAGAGAGAGGAACATTTTCACTAGGTAAAGCTGCAGAAGATTTGTTCTGCTGGCTTCAACATAAATCAGTAGGATTTATGTGGAATCTTCATTAGTGGAAATTGTTTCCTTATCTATTTATTTTTCTTTGAAGTGCTGCTGAAAACAGTAAGAGAAGGCATTCATCACTGATTATCATATAAAGACATTCCAGTGTCATCTGAAATTATCATATTAACTTCAGATCATATTAACCAGTAGTACAGAGATACTGTACAAATAAGCTTACATCTAGAAAGAGTGAAGTTTTGTAACAGAAAATGATGACTCATTTTTACTTTAAACCTACATTAAATAGAACTTTTTGTTCTTATGAAGAGAATGCAGACTGGGAAAATAGAAAATGCAACTGGATTTGTCTTTACTGAGCGGAATGCTCCATGGTTTTGAGTGGCATATACACATATATTTGTGCATGCTTGTCTTAATCTACCAATAATAAAGGAAATATGAAGCAGATAACAACTGTGAGCTCCAGTTAGTAAAGATTTAATAGAATTTACCGAAAGAGCAGTCTCCCTCTTTTTTTAAGTTGTTAAATGTAAGTGAAAATTATTGTCTCCAACACATACTGCAAATCAGAAAACTATTCTAAATTTTTAATTCCTTGATGGTTGGTTTTGTTCTTATTGTTGCAACAAGAGAAAAAACTGTGGTTTTAGAGGCAGGGCCAAATTTTCTGATACTATTTGCAATAGAGTGAAGTATACTCATGTTTAAAAATGTGTCAGTTTGAAGATTGACCATACCAATTTTAATTTGATCACCTCAGCCTGGGCATGTCATGCAATTTCCAGTGTAATATCCAAGTACTCTTTTTGCCTGGATACAGGAAATATATAGTACTTAGGAATGCTTAGATGGAACAAAGGATAGCACATAATGAGTAACTGCTGTCATTTATCTTCAGCGACTGAAACCACCAGAGTGACCCAAGTGTTTGCAATGTGAAACTTAATGTTAATTTCCATGCCATAGTTCTTTCCTTATAAGAGAGACAATTATCAACTTATTCTCATAACACATACTAAAACATTGTGAATTTCTCCATTGTATAATGTGCTGTAGATTAATAAATATGGTGTTTAAAAAAGTAATTGAAACCACCTACTGGATATGGTTATAAATATGAAGTCTATTCCCATGTTGATAAACAATATGAATTTCCATCCTCTGACTCATTACTCACAGACAGAATCCCTTCAACAGTGGTGTTGCCTTGCAAAGGGGCTAGATTTCTTTATCTCCAGATGTCTCCTTTGTACATTAAATACATATCATACCTCCTCTTCCCCCAGTGCATCTCCTCTCTTCCCTTTCCCTTTGTTTTACTAATAGCAGATTGATAATTCAAGCCAGGCAACAAGGCTTTAGTGCCTCAGAGGAAACTGGTGAATGAATTTGGGGGGGGAGGGGGGGGGAGGAAGGGGTGGAAGGAATTTTGGGAGCTGGAGCAGGTTGTGAAGGAAGATAAGAATCCTCCATGAAGGTGCTGCATGAATTAAGCACAGGAAATCTGTTGCTACATATTCTCAGACCCCTATGATAAGGGAAAAATATTTGTCACATATTTGCTCACAGGCTTAACTATGGTTGGTTTGTGGCTCTTTTAATCTGATTTTATTGTTTTTTCTTCAAAACCTCATTATTATTTGGCATGTGTGAAATATGAGTTGAGTTTCATTTGTAATGTGTACAGTGGCATAAGTAGACCCTCAATGTAACTGTGAGTACTCAACCAGTATTCATTTTACAAAGGTAAGATGTCCCTCAGTATGTAAAATGCGTGAACATTACTGATGTATTTTAAAGTATAGCAACCTTAGTTTCTAGGTTATCAACCTCTGAGTGCAGTTGGCAGTCTTGAAATGGATGTTTTACCGGAAGATAAATTATAACAAGTTTGGAACATGAACAGGAACATGAAACATGAACAGTGGTGGGGGTTTGTTTTGGTCACTGTTTGTTTGCTTGTGGTATAGGTATGGTGGAGGTGTGTGTTGGCTTTTGCGTTGTTTAGTCCAGAGGCAAGAGGACTGAGTAGAGATATCATTAGTGAATATAAATATCGCAAAAGTGGGTGCCAAGAGGATGGTACCAGATTTTTTTCAGTGGTGTCCAGTGACAAGATGAGGAGCAATGACCATAACCCAAACCGCAAGAAGTTCCACCTCAGCTTCTTTGCACTGAAAATGTCAGAGCACTGGAACAGCTGCCTGGGGAGGTCATGGAGTCTCCCTTTCTGGAGACATTCAAAACCCTTCTGGACATATTCCCGTGTCACCTCTTCTAGGTGACCCTGCCTTGGCAGTTGTATTGGACGAGATAATCTCCAGACTAGATCATATTATGATTCTGTGAAATTGTTTATCAGTAAACTTGCTTTCCCAGCATTCTGCTAACTTAGGTCAGTGTCATTATCTTGCTGCTTTCCACTGATGTTGTGGAATTAATCAGTTGTTTTATATGGTATTTTGTGTTTCCTCAGTTGCAATAATCTGTAACCTCTTCATTTACTTCCCTGTTCTTTTTTTGCTCTCCTGTCTTTGGCTACTATGGTTAATCTCATATTTTAATACTTTTCCTGTTATAAGGATTAGGTTATTAATTTTGCTATAATCTATAAATTATGTTATCTTGAACATTTTTGTCAGTAAGCTTGAACAGAAGACTGGGAATTATTACAGCTGGGGCTGAAAATTCAGTATTTATTAGTATCTTGTATCTTAGCTTACTTTCTTCACAGGTAAGAACTTCCCCATGAAACTTTCAAGTTATATAGTAGTAAGTGCCTGCTGATATCTTAATACAACTGACTGCAAAACCTTATTTCATATATTAATTAAAGCTCAATTAAATGTCTGCAGACTTATGAGGGCAAGTAGATGGTGCTGTGCTGTGCAGTGCAGGACCTTGCTGCCAGATGTGAAAGAGAAACCACTTTCCAAGGTTAGTCAGATCTAATAGTTTTCATGTTGACTTCACATGACTACCTGAGAACTAGATTTTATCTAATTTTTATATTCCAATTTAATACAAAATTTTTACTTCATGTTTTATTTTCTAAATTATTTGAATGCATATAATGCATAGGCATTTTATGTTAAGTAGTTTTCTTCAATTAGTACTGTCTAGTTTTCTACACATAGTGAGGAAAAGATGTATGTACCCTGTATGTACCTTATGTGTATTATCCTTGTTGTCAGACTTACTCAATTATTGGATCTCATCTTCCTGCCCTTCTTTTGAAAATGTGATGCATTGGAGGAACTGGGTGGGGGGAAATCCCGAAACAAGCCTGCCTGTGTGCTGGTGGAAGCAATTCTGAATTGCTAGATGGGAAAGAAATGCAGAGACAAAGTTGCATGCAGAAGGTTATGTTAAGACAAACTTTTGGTAAAGTCAGATATGAAAGGAAATATGAATTTGGGCACTGTTCAGTTTTTAAAAAATATAATAAAGGATGATGATAAAAGAACAACTATGTTCATACTTAGGATTGCAATATATCCCTTTAATTCCCTTCAATATTCTCCAGCTACTAGTAGTACTGTGATTTTTTTAGTGTTCAGTACGTTTTGATCACCTGTAACAGTTCTAAGACACCTGTGAACTGTGTTTTCGTTAATTAAATTCTTTCATCTAATTTTCTGTATAAAAATAAATTCTCTTAAAACTCATATATTTCTTAACTTTTTATCTTTTTTTCATCTGTGACTTTCTTCTGCACAAATTGTTTCAATTAGACATTTAAATATACATGTACCAATTTTACAGCCTAGTTCAGTGCTCTGTTTCCCTGCATTACACCCAACTCATTTTGGGTATTTACTATCATTTGTCTGTTTAGTGACTTCATGCTAGAACAATATGGAGTTTTAAGTTGCAAAACTACCAGATTAAGATAAACTGGTAACAAAATATGTCAGAATTTGACTTCTAACACTTTGTAGTAGAATAACTTAAAAAATTTCGTTGTTGTTTTGGTTTTTGGTTTTTGTTTTGTTTTGTTTTGTTTTCCTCCTCTTTTTGTTTGGTGAAGTATTTTAAAAACATACAGAAGAAGTTTATAGATGGAACTATACCTTTAGAAAACACATGTCAAGGAAAGTTGTATTACATGGTAACAGACATGAAGGGTTACATATGACTTAATTTTTACTCACCTGATTATTAACATGTAACAGTTAATTAGAAACACTTCTACCATTTTTTTTAATCTCTGTTTTAGTTATTTTAAAACTTCAAATGAGACCAAATTCAACCAACCAATAACCCACAAACCCTGAATCTAAATGTTAGACTTTCCCAATTGGTTTTGAATTGATTGTGCCTTTTATACCCATCTAGGGCAGTCAACGTGTTTCTTTAATCGAACCGTGCTGTAATGTTTTTATGAGTAAAAATTTGAAAGTGCTTATTCTTCAGGGATTTTTTTCATTATTGCTTTATTCTAATGTAGATCTAGTTTAGGCAATGATGCACTTATATATGTGTTTAAATAAGATTTCTGAGTTTTGGTGCATTGAAAATAACATTTTTGAATAAACCATCTTCATGATTTTAGACTGAGTGTTTTCTGGGGTCATCTACCTGTTAAACAAAACATACAGTGAAATAAAATTCCCAAAGGGTTTAACTAATGATTTTTTCAAGTTGTAAAATCTTTATACAATCTCAGGAAGGTGGAATAACCCTCAAGGAATCTTTCTTTACTCTTCCATGTTAAGTATGTGTCACAATTGTAATAAGGTGTTTCTATTTATTATTTCTGCATGACAGTCTAATGTGATTAGGCTGTGTCTTCTGTGTTGAAAACACTTTATGTGAGAAAATTCATTGTAAATAAATGTAACAGACTTTGAAAAAATCAACCACAGTCTATGGGAATATCAAAATCATAGATTAAAAATAATACATTGCAAATAACTCTTATATGGGATTTAAAAATATTTTCAGGCAGTAGAACTATCAAGTGGCAAATCTGAGTTAAGAAAAAAGAATTTTAGTTTGGGTACTTCTCATTACCTCAATAAAATCTATATTAATAGATGAAAATTTATTTTCTCTTTCTCCACCATAAATGAAGTTACTAAATTTTAGGGGATTTGCAGCAGTGTAGTGATGCTTGAAGCCATTGTGCTGGCCAAAATACACGCTGGCTCAGTTCACCATGAAAAGACTGGAGATCAAACAAACAACAAGGAATTCTCTGTTTTAGGAGCGACTGAAGACAGTGCCACATGCAGTAGATACACTTGCGTTATTTTCAGACTTGCAATGGGAATTGATGTGATGTCTAACATACAATTTCTTCATTATAACACTGATGCCAAACAATATTCTCTCACAATTCCGTGTGGGTGACTTGCCTGTGACCAGTTGGACAGTGACATGACTGGTGTTTTCAGCAACACTATTCAATTCCCTCTTTCATATTTTTATCCTTTTTTTGCCCCTGATGTTTCAGTATTGATTGTATCTGTACTATTAATAGAAAAGGAAAAAGGGAGTATGCATATAGAGAATAAAAAATGTGAATGGGTATAAATTAATGAAGGAACTAATGGTTTGTCCTAACAGATTAAAATCTGGTAAAGTTAATATCAGCAATAGAATCCAACCAGGTAGAAATTACAGTGAAAATAGTCAGGGTGCAGAGAACAGGCAGTAATCTGAAGCAAAAATTTGGAACTGAGAGAGTAGCCTCAGGACAGTAAAGACAACTTGTGAGAGTAGGGAGAATCCAATTAAATGAGAGCACATCTAATGAATATAGTAAGAACTACTGCAAGATGAAACTACAATTTATTGCTGAAGTTAATATCTTTAGATGTGTTTAAATGGAATTAATTAGGGTGAAATATAGTTACATTCCTATATGTAAACATTTGGTGACACATAAATATGTCTGCTGCTGACACCTACCTTGTCTGTCAACAAAAATATACCAGTCCTGTAAGTCAATGCTCATTATCAAATATTCCTATTTATACCATTTGTTCGTTCATTTTCCTGTAAGATGATTTTACAGCTGTTGTAAACTGAATACTGTAATACTTTACTGTTGCTTTAGCTCAAACAATAGTCAAACTCTCCAGATTGTGGGTTTTCATTTTTTGAAAAATTTTGGGTTTTTAAAAAATCAATGTAATGCATATTTTCTGAATGGAATAAAGTTTTGTTTGGTTTTTTTTTTTCTTCAAAATGACATTGCATCTTTACGTTACATTGCCCAACAGGCTCTTAAAAACTCTTCAGGTTCTTGATATGGAAAATTTGTTTGGTCAATTTTGTTTTTAAACTAACACTTTCATGCAGCATCAGCCTGAATGACCCTCACAGAACTGGATTATGTCAGTGGATGATTTAAGGGGAAGAACACCTGGTCTGGAGATAATTGGTTGGAATATTGTTACAGAAAATCTTTAGGTTTTATGTGGCTACTTTGGCATTAAGTTTGATTTGATAAAAAAATAATTGGTGCCATATGCTTGCGGCAGCCTCACAGGGCAATGGAGGTGTGCTCTAACTGTAGCAGTGCAAAGCTCTGACATAGGGGAGCCCATCCACAGCAGGAATTTATAGAGCTTGTTAAAAATCATTAGGTTTTGTTCTAGCTTAGTAGTGACATCCAATGAAAGCATGGTGCAGGGGAGGTTTGTGGGCATGTTCTTAAGCAAAACAGGAATGATTTGATATATTCAGTGTCAAATACCATGACCAGATGGAAATAGCTTGTAGTTTTCCCCACGAGATTAGACGGCTGCCAATGGCAAAAGTAAGAGTCTGGCTCTCTGGCTTCTGATGGGATTTTACAGCTTTTATTCTCAAGTCCTGCTCTGCTTAGCTGGACTGTCTAGATGGCTCACCGGTGCCAGAGTGACCTGGCCCCGCCCCCTTCAGGGCCTTTTCCCGCAGGGGGCAGGGCCCAGAGGCACCACCCAATCAGTGATAAGCGGGAAGGGAACAGGACTGGGTTACATTTCAGTGTGGGGGATGGGCAGATCATAGGACAGATACATAGAAAAACCATTGCAAATCCAATGAAATATAAGCCTAATTAACGCATTGCAACATTTCCCCTTTTATTATTAAATTAAGAAGGAGGAAGGCTTGGTTCGTGGGAGATGCTCAGAGTTTGAACCTTGAGTACCTTTAAAGTTGCAAAAGAAAAATGACCTTTAGTGCAAACAAAACTGTCCAGAAAAACACTGTTAAGGAATAATGATAATTAGGAGAAGGTTTGACGCTTTCTCTTCCTCCAGGCAGCACTGGCCACTTGTGGGCCCTCTGCAAGTGGCTTTGCAGTTTATAGGGATGAAAGGTTTCACCCACCTGGCTGGCACCCACTTGGGACCTGAGGGAGTGGACATGCAGGTGTACCCACAACCCCAGGTGATCAGATCATGAGGACTCTCTGTTTCCCTGGTTGCTGGATCCTTTACCATTACCGGTGGCTTTGCTTTCAGCTGCAGTTGGCAGTTCTCTCTGAAATGGCACACAACTGGTGGGTTAAGATTTTCAAATGTACAATTTAAAAAGTTCAGAGTGAACAGGTCCTTGGACAACTGGATCTGGGGTGTTTCTAGTTTTAGAGACTGATGTTGTTGGCTGAGGACCCTTTTGAGATTTTGATGGGTCCTTCCCACAATGGCCTGACCTGTCAGGGAGCAGGGGATGCCTGTTCCCTACTCGCCATTGCTGCAGGAAGCTTCTGAACTCCTTGCATGTGTACGTGGGTCCATTATCAGTTTTTACTGATTTGGGGATGCCCAGGAAGGAGAAAGCCTGTATTAGGTGTTTCATGGCATCACTAGACTTCTCCCCTGTGTGGGCAGAGGCATAGACAACTCCAGAAAAGGTGTCTACAGATGGACATACCTTTGCCTACCAAAGGACATGATGTGTTTCACGTCTGTCTGCCATACCTCACAGCTTTTCTATCCCCTGGGGTCTGCTCCTGCACTCAGGGCTGGAAGTGCGTGTTGCTGGCACAAGGGACACATTGACACAATTTTCTGAACCTGTTCCCGAGTTAGGTGGAAATGGTGGACTAGGCCTGGTGCATTCTGGTGAAAAAGCTGATGGCTGATCTTTGCTTGTCCAAAGATGTCTGGGAGTGGGACCATCTCCACAGGCTCAGCAAGGGCATCAGCCCTTCTGTTGCCCTCGGCTATGAATCCTGGTAAATCGGTGTGTGATCTGATGTGCATCACATAAAATTGTTGCTCTCGATGGGAGGTCAGATTTACTAGTTTTGAGAGCGAGTTGAAAAGTGCAGAATTGGAGACCTCACCCAGTACAACTTGTTCAGCTCTGGACACTACACCTGCTACATAGGCTGAATCTGTGACCAAATTGAAAGGTTCAGAAAACTTTTCAAAAGCTCTGACAACTGCAGCCAACTCAGCTACCTGAGATGATCCTTCCACCTTGACAATATCTTTTTCCCACTGCTGAGTTTGAGGATTTTTCCATGTTATTACTGATTTATGAGATGTTCCAGATGCATCTGTAAAAATGGTTAAAGCCTTTAAAGGCCTCCTGCTCTGAACACTTTTTAATGACAATTTGAACTGAATTTGTTTTCTAAATAATTTGTGAGCAGGCTGATGAATTGAAATTTGACCTGTGTAGCTATCCAGAGCAAACTGCAAAGCTTCATTTTCATGAATCCAGTGCTCCAGCATTGCCTTTGTGATTTGGCCCAAGTTTGTCTCAATTGGGATGTGAATACACTCAAAATCACATTCTGACAACTCCCTGATCCAGGTCCTGGCTTTCCGAATCAATTCTGCTACCAGTTCCTGTGGCCTGGTCATTCTTTTGGACCAGTGGTGACTGAGAAAAACCTACTCTATGATTAAGAGGGGATCCCTACAGTCTTTGTCCTTTTTTGATTTTTCCACTCTTTCCCACTGAAAAATCATCTTATGTAAGTGTGGCAATTTGCCTAAAATGATGAATTTGAATGGCAAGTCTGATTTGCACCTGTTGGCCTGTCTGGTGGCTGGCCATACAGTCCTGTACCTTTTCTAGGGCTGCTCTTGCCTCTTGGGTGAGGGTCCTTGGAGAACTTAGCTCCTCTCCCCCTTTTAAAAGATTAAAGAGGGGGTCTAGGTCTTCAGTGTTCAGACCTAGCCAAGGTCTTACCCAATTTAAGGAGACACACAACTGCTGGACATCTGCTAAGGTTTTGATGTTATTTTTGACAACTAATTTTTGCAGCACAATGGTCCGCTTACCAATCTCCAGACCCAGGTACTTCCAAGGCGGCATCCTTTGAATCTTTTTCTCCTGAAGCTCGAACCCTGCACAACCAAAGAATCGATTGTCAGGTCAAGTGTGTGGGACAGTAAGTCATCATTGTGGGCACACACGAGCACATCATCCATGTAGTGCAGGGTGATGCCTTCTCCTACAGCTGCATGCATTGGGGACAACAGGGAAGAGAGGTACCACTGAAAAATAGACACCGAGTTTTTCATCCCTTGGTTAAGAAATTTCCAGTGGCGTCTTTTCCTCAGGGCTTCTCGGTTCAGGGTAGGAACCGAGAAGGCGAAACATGGGGCATCATCGGGGTGCAGAGGGATCTGGGAAAAACAATCTTTGATATCAATAATTGCCAAATTCCAATTTGGGGGGAGCATCGCTGGGGATGGCATCCCTGGCTGGAGAGAACCCGTGTCCTCAATGAGTCACCACTTGCCTTTGTTTGCCTTTTTTATAACAAAGACTGGGGAATTCCACGGAGACGTTTCCACAATGTGGCCTTTAGCTAGCTGTTCATCCACTAGCTCCTGAAGTTCCTTCAGTTTTTCTTTACTGAGTGGCCACTGCTCTATCCAGACTGGTGAAACAGTTTTCCAGTTGAGTTTCTGCAGCTCTTCAGTGGCCACAGCCTGAGAACCCAAGGGGGCAGCTGGAATGCCAGTCGTGATCCCACACTGGACCATCAGGTCTCTCCCCCACAAGGGCTCTGGATAATGTAAAACAAATGGACGCAGTGTAGCTAATTGTCCGTTTGGCCCCTTAATTTGCACAACACCTTTTGATTGTTTTTCCCATTTCATTTCCTCTATACTTTCTACATGCCCGGCCACATTTTGCAGTTCCCAATGTGAGGGCCACATCCTTTCTGGTACAATCGTTATATCCGTGCCTGTGTCCAAAACCCCTTTGAGGTTTACTACTTCCCCACTGTGATGGACCTCACACCCTATTATGAGTTTGTCCCTCCCAATAACTCATGTGCGCCAAACCTCAAGGTGTTTGTTCCTTGTGCTGTTTTTTCCAGGGAATGGGTCAGGTGCTGGAATTTCCTGAGCTATTATCTGCCCCTTAGGCAGAAACAAAGGTGGGCAAACACAGCGCAGCCAGAGAACTACTTGTTTAGGGTTTGATGAGGCAAGACCCGGAAGGATCTCGATCTCTCTCGGTGTGTACTTGGTGTCCCCAAGGATGACATACTTACTGCCAACATGTTGCCAGGAGCCTAGCATTTGTAGACCAATGAACCTAAATGCCAGTCTGTGTCACTTAGGTGCAAGGATTCTGTCAGTTGCAACCTAAAAAGCTCTTGGAGACATTCAGTGGTTAGACAAGGTCTGCTCACATCATGATCTGAAAGGGTCATATCTGGTGACTTCTGCTGAAAGGTAGAACTGATTATAACAGGATTATTTAATTTAACATTTGCATTTTTTCAGTTTTTCTTCCCCCAACCCCCGTCTGATTTGCCCTATTTATGGCGGCACACTGGGCAAGTAAGTGCTGACATTTTAGTTTTTTGAAAAATTCCCTTTGAACTCTTGAAAACTCCCACCTCCATTGTCCCAAAAGTCCAGAAATTGCTTCTTTAAAGGGCATTGAGATGCCCAATGTCCGGCCTGATTGCACAGGAGACATGTTCTTCTTTTGGGTGGTGGCTGTGGCTGTGGCACAGGTGGCATGGCGTCTGCTGCAGCAACTCTTTGCGGTGGTCTGAATGCATCTCTGGAACTGTGATTAAGGTCTGCACTCATGAAAGGAACTTTCTGGGTACAAACATGCAGTATGTTATCTAAGCTTGGAGCCAGGTCCATGGGCAGGCTGAGGATGGCTGCCTTACACTGTTCATTTGCATTGGTCAGTGCCATCTCCTCCAGGACATGTTCCTGGGCTCCTTCATTCTTAACCTGTAACTTGATAGCTCAGGTTAATCACTCAACAAACATTACAAAAGGTTCTGACTGAAGCTGCTTTATTTTACTGTAAGTTTGGAAGGACCCATCGGGTTGGATTGAAAAGAATGCTTTTAAAGCAGTCTCTTTAATGCGTTCTAAAACAGCTAAAGGAATTTCTTGAGCTTGTTTTAGTGCTGCAACCCATTCACCATCACCACATAGATGTTCTAACCGAATTGGCCAATTATTATTATCAACAGCCATTTCAGGATTTTGCCAAAGCTCTGGGAGTAAATCTCTTAATCTTTTTTTCCATGTAGAGTCCCAAAGCCTAAACTGTGTGGATGAAAGGAGGGCAGAAAAAAGCTGCTGGAGGTCAAAGGGAACAATAGGATTCCCTGCTAAATTTCCTTTTAAAAGGCTGCGAAAGTATTCACATTCACGTCCAAATTTGTCCTGAGCTTTACACAAATCCTGAATCGCTTGTTGGGGGAAGGGGTCCCAATTACTGTGGACAGCACCCCCTCTTTTTGACCGTCGGTATGTGACAGGGGTTGCAGAGAAGCCAGGGTAATTTCCTGCTTCCGGGTTCCTGGCTCAGCCCCCCCTCCCCCTTTCTCCAGGTCATAGGAATTGGGACTGTGGGTGGGGAAACCATGGGATCCAGGGGCAGGGAGGGGCTGGAGGCTTGAGTTACACTGGGCGGAGTTGGAGGGCGGAGGTTTGAGGGTAGGGGGTGGGGTCAGAGGAGAGGGCAGTGCTGGTGGTGGCACCAAAGGGAAGGGGGGGTCTGGGGGGAGAAAGGGATTGCGGGAAAGAGGGACAAACAAAGAGAGAGGCTCCTTGTGACTCGGGAGCACATGGCTTTGGCCATTTTGGGAAACAAAGGAGTCCCCTCCATCTTGTGACCCCCCCCTTCCGAACTAAGACTAGCTTGGGATTCACTAAGATGGAGATTTTGTGCACTCAAACTACCTGCAAAATTAAACCTAACTCGGGCTTTACAAACTAGGGAAGAAGGGAGTTTTGGGGGAAGCTTCTCGAGGAATATCTGATTTTGGGGAAGGGATTTTGTGGTCAGGGTAGGGAGAAACTGAGGAAACTGGGAAAAGTCTACAAGGAACCGGCTTTTTATTCTTTTCAGTTTGTTTTTGCATTGCAAATAGAATCTGCAAGCTCCAAAGAGCAAAATTTGCTTTTTCTTTATCATTAGGGGAGCTTGATTGAGACAATTCCTTTGCAACAGTTTCCCAAAATTCTGGGGAGCTTATTTGCTCAGCTACCTTTGGTAATTGAGTAAATAACTACCGAAGGAATTTTTTTAATTTCTTCTTGGAAACATGGGTTTTCCCATCATCCAAGACATTTAAAATATTGTAGCAGACCCTCTTTTGAGACACAGACAATTTTGCACACATTTTTGGCTCAGATTTTGAGTTTCTGTGTCCTCTCTATTGTTACTGAGAAACTGAAAGGAAGGGGGAAAAAAAGCAAAAACAAAAACAAAAACAAAACAAAACAAAACAAAACAACAACAAAAAACAACAACAACAACAACAACAACAAAAAAAAAAAAAAAAAACCAAAAAAAACACCTCTCTGGAGAGAAAAAGCCAAAAGAGGAAACAGTTTCCTTTTCCACCCCCCAAGGCTGATAAAAGCACTTTGAAGGTTTACTCTGAAAGCAAAACCTTCCCCGGTAGAGGAAAAAACCCTTTTCCCTGAGGAATCCCACCTCTGAAAAAGATTTTCCCTTAGAAAACCAGAAATGGTACTCACCAAAATTCCAGCGTTCCTTTCCTTTCTTTCCCAATCACTGCTTTTTGCCTGAGACTGACCCTTTTTGGTGCAAAAGGAGCTTCCAGTCTCGGTTCCCAGGGTTATATTTCCACAAGCATGTGGTCACCTTCCCTGGAACAGCTTGCCAGTCATGGAGCTTCTTTGCAGCACTCCAATGGGATTTTTGGGTCCAAGGGAGAAAACTGCAGCCCCGGCCTGTAGAGTCCTGTGTTTCAGAGACTCCACAGCAAACGCCAAGCCTGACGGGTCTGTCTCTGTGTGAGTGGGCTACATTTCGTGACTCATGTACCTTGGCCACGTGCTCCCTGAGCCGTTCTTCCAGCTTTTTTGGAATCTTTTGTGGCTCCAAGTCCCACATTAAGGCACCAGTTGTAGTTTTTGTAGTTTTCCCCACTATTAGATGGCCAATTAGAGATTAGACGGCCGCCGGTGGCAAGAGTCTGGCTCTCTGGCTTCTGATGGGATATTACAGCTTTTATTCTCAAGTCCTGCTCTGCTTAGCTGGACTGTCCCGATGGCTCACTGGTGCCAGAGAGACCTGGCCCCTCCCCCTTCAGGGCTTTTTCCCCAGGGGGCAGGGCCCAGAGGCAGGGCCCAGAGACACCACCCAATACAGGAGAAGCGGGAGGGGAACAGGACTGGGTTACATTTCAGTGTGGGGGATAGGCAGATCATAGGACAGATACGTAGAAAAACCATTACAAATCCAATGAAATATAAGCCTAATTAACACATTACAACAATAGGTGTTAGATGTTTTAGAATAAAAAAAGTGATAGATTCTAATGGAGTCATTACTAACTTATATTGCACACCAATCTGATAAAATTCCATGTGAAGCAGGTTGTGGCTGTCTTCTCCGAGGCTCTTGGGCTTCAGCTTGAGCTGACACTGCCCATCTCTGCAAGCCTGGGATTGATAAAGTTATTCCTGTTAACTGCTTCTGAGGTGGAGTGCTGTTTGCTGTGAAAACGTGGCCTGGCCTGCAGAGGAGGCTGTTGTTACCTAGATTTTAAAATACACAGCAGAGTCTTGATAACAAGTAACCTATGCTGCTCTTGGGTGGTAGTGCTCTCTTCTGCTGCCAAAGTATCCCTGTTCATATGGGCAAGCATCTACTCCTGTACCAGCCACAGAATTTTCAGTTCAGTTCTACACCTCTAGAAGCCACCATGGGACCAAATCAGCTTTCTGTGCATGGAAGCAAAGACCTGGTTTTCCCCTCATATTTTCTGCACTTCATTGCAGCCTGTGATTCAGGATTTCCATGTGGTTGGCATATTATTGAGAGGCTCCTCCTGTCTCTAGATTACTGTTTTGGTGGTTTGGCAGTGAGATACTTATTTAAGAAATAAATTTAAAAAATAAGTGGTTACTAGGGAAGTTTATTGTAATTTCCACTGAAAACAATGGGCTTTTAAAAATGAAGTATATAACCCATGTTTTCCAGCTCTTAATTCTATATAAGGCAGTAATACCAGCCCTGTAAAAAAATACACAAACACCCCCTGATTAAACTGTAAATATTTGCTAAAAAAATATTATCTTTGCCCTTTGAAGGAATTGTCTTTATTGCATTTAGAGATTAAAAGTAATTCTTCCTCCAAGCTTCCAAAAAGCATACACAACTTACTTTGATTTTCTTATAATATTTTGTGTTTAGTACTATGGAAATATTATTATATAATAATGAAGTTTTAGTTAAATAGATGTAGATTTATTTAATATGGTTATAAGGAGTCACTATAAACATATGTTTGGTCTGTGATACCTGGAAGCCTGGTAGACCTATGTCAAGCCTAAAACTCTGGAAAATGTTGAGCAATACACCTGGTGCAGGCAGTTCACTTTGCAAGTTGCAGTTCAGGACAGATTGAGATGCAGGCTGAGTTCTGGGTGAGAGCCCACAGAAACAAGAGGCCATGATCTGCACAACATTTGCACACGAGCCACCGGCCAGAGGAGAGGACACTGGAGACACAGCTGGAGCCAAGGGCTTGGGGGAAGAGTGAGGTTTGTGAGACTTGAAACTTGCACGGGGCTTGGACAGTGAGGGTATAAAAGCCCAGGGGTTCCTTTGCTTGGGTTCCTCCTTGGAGGCACCAGCTTGGGTTGTCTGTGTTACTGCGCTGTGAATGAATCATTCTGTGGAATGAGACATCTGAGTCTGCCCTGGGAAGTCTCCTCTGGCTGTTACAGTGGGGTGATTGAAGTGAGGCTGCTGTGGGCTCAGCGCAGCCCCCACTTGCAAACGGCTGCAGTCCCAACAGTGATAGGTGGCAGTCGCTGACACTGGGACTGCAACTGCCAGAGTCTCATCAATGGTCAGACTAGAAAGTTTCCTTAATAAGAAAACCTCTTCTGTGGTCAAAAATTTTGATTAATAACAAACCACTGATATTTAGCATTTAAAAACATACCCCAATTCCCCTCAAGTCAGCATTTTAATTGTGGAAAGAATGTGATTTTAAAGTGAGTCTTCCAGTCACAGTTACCTATTGCATCATTGCCTTCCTTACTTAATATAACTACCATGCCAAATCATGGCATATTATTTTTTAGGTCTGAAAAACTCTAAATCTAATATAATATATTGGCCAGTATACACTACACACACAGCATACAGAGCTTTATGTTGAGTGATTTTCAGCTGGATAGCTCTGTGCCATTGCCTCAGGCTCTTCCTGCAGCTGGCTAAAAGCTTATAAAAATGGAGTTAGGTTATGCTTAGTGGCTCCATAGTGTGAGTTTGCCTGCTAAGACACCTGTCTGGATTTTAGCTGGTGTAATGCTGCAGCCAGAAGCAAAGCACATCAACAGCAGACGGTGTAGCTGTGGTGCAGAACCAGAGAGCTGTCAGCAGAATTGCTTCAGTATCTTGAGCACAGCACTGAGCCTCCTCCTTCAGCTATGCAGAAGCCAAGTAGCAGCAGGTCAGAGAAGTGTGACTCTGTGCCTACCTCAGCATCTAGAGACATGAGTCCAGCTCCTTGAGTAACAGGACTCTGGATTGGAAATGAAAATTATTTTATTTTTTATTGCCAATCTTACAAATAAGTCCTCTTGATCTGTGCAGTAACTAGTCCAGCAAACTGTAGATTTTGGTATTTAGAGTTAACTTTTACTGGGGATAAAATGAGTAATTAAAATATCTAGTCAGAATTTCAGCACGAAACTTCACACCTGTGTATGCACAGAACACCTGGGCACTTTTTGTATTCTTGACATAGAAGCTTTTAATTTTTTTTTTTTCTTTCTTTCTTTAATTAGTGAACTTTTTGGGATTGCATAGAGGGTTTTTGTTCCCACATTCAAATTTTTGTGATATCACACTGTGAAATTCTGGTGACATCATCTTGTGATGGTATCCTGTGCTCCATTTATTTCAAAGAAGTAAGTTACATGTAAGTTTGATGTTGTCACCTGTCTCTCAGGCAGGTTCATTGTTCACAGACCCTTTCAGGTGGATTAAAGGAAATTGATGCTAAATAACCAATAAAGAAACAACATTTTTTTAGAACAACAGCTTTGAAAATGTAACTGGAAAAAAAACAAACCATAATGATCTGGAAAAGGTTGTATATATATGTTCTGGGGTGTATGATCACCCTATGAGAAGATAATTGCCAGGAGGAAAACACAGAAAAAGATAAGAGAAGGTTCTGGAAGTCTGGTGATGTTGAGAGGAGGGGATGAGTGTATGTCTGTCTGGGTGTGGTTGGACAGACTTTTGGAGTAAAACCTGAATTTTGTGGCTGCACAGTGGTGCCTCACAGAGTGGGAAAGAGACCAGCATTAAAAGGAGCACTGACCCTGCTTCTGCAGGATCTATTGCTTGATGTCAGCTTCTGCTTTAGCTCAAAACCATCTTGTTTAAGGTAAAATTTAGCTGCAAGGTCCCAATGGTTCACTATAGATGTTCTTTCATAACGAAGCAAAACAAAATTCCTAACAAATTCATTGTCTTCCAGAAGAAAGACTTGAAAAAGTTTTGAACTGAAATACCAAAACCATGGAAGCACTTTTCTGCAAGACACTCAGCAGGGAGAACATGAACAAACAAAACAAAAAGCAAAAAATCTGCAAAGTTTATCAACAGGAGAGTGTGACACAAATTGTTTGCATCCACCTGCCTGTTTTCTACCTAATGTAAAGCTTCTCTGTAGAACAATGTTCAGCGTGGCAGGAAAAAAAAAACCAAAACAAAACCAGGTTATATTCTGTATGTTCATTGTGTGTGTAGATCTCCTTTGGCAAGTTCTTGTGTGAGATATAGTTGCAGATATCTTTCTTGCTGGATTAGAGAGATTTGTATGCTGAACAGAATGAAAAAGAAGGAACAATAGCCTCAGCTTTCATTATGTTAATGCGCATAGAGAACCAAAGTTCTCAGTGGAGCAAGCAATCCTGTTGTAGGTAATAAAGAGTTAGGAGCCGTTTTCTGTGGCCAAATGGCTTATCCAGAGCTTGACCAGTTCTCACTCTTACCTGACCTGAATACTTTTCCTAATATCTTTTGCTAAGTAGCTCTTTTATTCATTGACCATAATGAGAGCTCTTCATCCTTAAAACAAATTCTTGCCTTGTGTAAAGTTAGTGGTGACATCAGAGTGATGGTCATTTATTTCACTTTAGCCTTGTTTGATCCTAAATGTGGAAAGTGAGAACTGCTGTTTTTGCACTCAGGTCAAGCAAGTTCACTCTTTCTACAGCTCATAGTAGCATATGAAGAAAAACAGAATTACCAAATGAAGTTCAAAGGATCAAAAATCTTTTTTTAATTCATTCCTCTCAAAGTTCAGGGAGAAATTGATTTCAGAATGATTCTAAGACAACACAGTAGTTAGGGTGTAACCTAAATTGCCCTAAGTAAAAGCTACATTTCAGACTTAGTGAGTTTGGGTTGAACTAAAGATTCACTGCTAGTTTATTAATAGAATATGTAAGTGTTTGCTATTTTTGGCAGTGGAGTGGGGGAAAAGCTTGAAAATAAGTGCTGGGAAGAGTTTCAAGTGATTAAAAAAGCTATAAACTGTTGCAATACGCAGTGTATAGTTTATTTTTTCTTTCTTCAGCAGAACATACTAGAGTCAGACTGGTTTACAGTAGACCTTTCTTGAATACCATCTCATATTAATATATTCAATTTTTAAAGAAACCATAAATCTTTTATATTTTGCATGTTGAGATCTACAGAGAACAGTAACAATTCTTTCTATTAGTGATGCAAAATGGAACACAGCATATAAAACACTCTTTTAAAATTATACCTATTTTATCCCAGTGGTTCTCAGTATTATCTGATTCATTGGTGTGTTTAGTTTCCTGTTCTCCATAAGCCAAAAAATGTAGTGTCTCAGCTGCTCTTTGTAATATTTTTTTCCTGCACCATCTTCCCAATCTCTTTCACTGAAGTAGTAACTCAGTCAGACAGTAATTAAACCATGATGTTTATCAGTGAACAGTTCCAGCATAATTTTGTGTCTTCACATGGGACCTTGAGAATCTATTCTATATTAATAGCTTTCCATTTCAACTAATTTTTAATCAAAATTTCATTGCTTTCAATATTTGAGGTCTTTATAGTAGTTTTTTTTTTTTTTTTTCAAAAGATTACATTTAAATATGGTACCTCTAACTATTACATGCAAGCTACCTATTCGTATTCAAGTTGGTACTTGTCTGCTTGTGTATCTTATCAGGAAAGTTCAAAAGTAAGATAATACTGGAGGGCCAAATAAATCAGGATGATTAATGGTATAGTGCAAGTTTTAAGTAGCATGATCTTTTAGGTGAGTGTCTTGGTTTGAAAAGACAGGTATCTGCTAAGGAAAGGTGGGGCCTCTCTAGCAATGGGGAATTCCAGTCCCTTCCCTCCGTGTTATTATGATTTGGAAGATTAAAAAAAAAAACTTTTCAGTCAGAGCTATGAGAAAAGGAATAACAGTCCTTTACTAGTAAATATAACAGGACAGACAAACAACAATAGCAATAATAATAATAATAATAATAATAATAATAATAATAATAATAATAATAATAATAATAATAATAATAATAATAATAATAATAAACAGAACCAAGAACCCTGAGGGGCTTTGTCTCACAAGCCCCGGGCAGTCTGATCTCTTGGGACCCCAAGAGCAACAAGCCGAAATGGTGGAAACTCGGGGCTGATGGCTGGAAATGGTGAGTTGTCCTGGCAGGCAGGGGGGTGTCCTGACAGGCGAAGTGAGCAGTGCTGAAGAAGCTGTGGCAGCTGGACCCGGGCTGACCCAGATCCAGCAGAGCAGGTGAAGAGCTCTGAATTCCCGGGAGCTCCAGCAGATGGTAGAATTCCCAGGACCAGACTCCTCCGTTAACCGTGGACTCCACACAGCCAGCCATCACTCAATGGTCTTCCCCAGAAAACTGAGAGCTGAGAGACTACTACCCTCAGCTCTCAGGAGCCTTTTCCTCCCCCACTAAACTAAGTGATCCACTTCTTTTGTATGGTGCAAGCACCCTTTAAGCATCAGTATTTAGTCTCCTAGCAACTTATGGGGGGAAAAATTCTACAGGAAAACTTAACCCCCAACAGTGAGCACTTCTGAACAATGGTTTGTGTTCCTTTTTTGCTTATAAAAGTGCAGAAGAATAGACTTAATAAGCAAAGGAGAACATCTTCAAACATGGAAAGATACAGGTGGGAATTTTGTGGTCACATACTTGTAAGTCTGCATATTGTCTTGCTGTGCATCAGCCTCATCAATTCATCTTGGACTCATATGATACTGGGTGGAAAAAGAGACCTCCATGTTTTTGAAGGTAATTCAGGGAAGGAGGCTAAATTAGGTTCTCGGTTTAGACAATTCAAATGCTTTTCTTTAAGAGATACTTTTCTGATTCCTTCCACTCCTGTTCTACCCACTGTACAAGTTATAATCTGTCTTGAGGTCTATTTGGTCAAGGATGGTAAGGAATTAGATGCTGGTGGTCAGAAAGACTCACACTCTTTCTTGTAACTGCTTCTGATTCTGCCACCTCCCATTTCAGCCTGGGGATTGCTGGAGCAGGGCCTTCACAAAGACAGGCTTTGCTGTACCAACATCCCACTTCAAGGGGACCTCTTGAGGCTCATGCCACTGTTCCATAGGCAACCTTTTAACAGATGATTGAAACATCATCTAATTTAGAGTAATAATGTTTTCTGAAAATATTTGGTGAATAACTATATCAAGGATTGTGGTCATGAGTGGGATCTATACAGGCTTTTATAACTTAGTCTAAACTCACAGTACAGAGGTGGCAAAATGTCTTTTAAATGCTGTTCAAACCATTCTACGTTAGAAAAATATGTCAATACTGCAAAATCTATTAATGCTGTTTCACAAAGATTCTCTTAGACCTAAAGAAAGGAAAGGTCTGTTTTCGTTCTAGAACGTGGACTTTTCTGTAGCTGTGACTTCTACTTGCACAGTGCAGACCTGATTTGCTGTCAAAGATCAATGTTTGCATACATTGAGAATGTGCTGAAATAATGGGAGGGTAAGAAATCTGAGGCACATTGGTGTTCATAATTAAAGTGGTTTAAGCTGAATTAAGCCTGGGGAAGTTTCTTTCTGAGTGTTTATATTGGCTGTAGTGAAGTTCAGTTTCAATAGCCTCTGTTAATAAGAAATGTGTTTGGACAGGCTGAATTCCTGCTAGTATTTTTATCACTTTCACTAAACTGTTAAAATTCACTTTTACAGAAAGTATCTGCTTTTCTGATAAAGTGGAATATGTATAATATGTCTGAATCTATTCCTGTGTCAAGTGAATGAGCCAAGAAATGTGTCCTCCGACAATAACCATGCCAGAAAAAGAAACATTTTAATTAGCTATAAATTCAGATTCTACCTACCTGAGCTGAATGTTTTACTAGAGTACCTATTAAAATGTCCAGGCCTTACATAAAATTGTTGGTCATTGATTTGGAACACACCAAAGTGCATGAAGGCTGTTTTCTGTATGGTTTGAATGCTCTGTGTTCCATGATTGCAATCACATTGTGTCATTTTTACATCACCCTGAAAATGTGGGTAAATAAGTGAAACTTTTATTCACTGACAACCTGTTTATAAAAGAACTGAAGAGAAGATACTCAGAATACTGTGTCTATGAACCCTGCATGAGGGTGACAGTAGCACCTGAGAAGAGTGGAAAAATAGGTGAAATGGGTAGATTATAGTGATGAGTTTATAAGTGTGATTTCCGGGTACTCCTACTGAAGCAGACATTTCCCACATCTCCTACAGCCCCTTAAGCTGAATTTAATAGTCCCTCCCTAAACATGAGCTGGAAGAGTTCTGATAGGTGTTATCTCAACTCCTAGATGGCTGATGCTTGCCCTTGATATCATATTGGTTCACCTTAGACCTCTCATGTTTTACTGGCAGGATGTGTTGGATTTTATGGCTGCTGCCCACATGCTTGAGAGCTTGAGCTCTTGTGGGTGATGTGTTATACTAAAGACCTTTTACCATTTGGTTATGAATGAACTGCCACATGTTGTCTGTCCTTGGGATTGTTTTAAAGAAGAAACTTTGGACTTCTCCCCTTCACAAAAGAGTCAGTAAACAGGACCAAAAAGGCAATGAGAGTTAGAAAAGTTTAGTGCCTCAGAACAAGAGTTTTGTAGTGGTCTTCAGGAGGACAAATTTAAGAGAGACTTTGTTTCTGGTTGATGTGTAAAAGCTTTGATTACTTCAAGAATAGATACAGAACTTCTTAATATGAAAGGCATTCCTTTGGGAAACCATGATTTTTTTTTGACCTATCTTTGTATTTTAGAGTCAAACAAATATAGCCTTTGAGTACCAGTTTTTTATTGCTGCCTTTTGGGTTTGAGCAGTTTAAAAAACTCCAAGGTTACTGGGAGTCCTCCAGAAGGAATGTGGTCTTTTTCCAGATACTAATGGTTTTATACCACTTATTCACACTGTTGAGGGGGGTTGGTTTGGTTTGGTTTAGTTTGGTTTGGTTTGGCTTGATTTGGTTTGATCATCTTTTTTGTTTTGTTTTGCCTTATTTGTTGTTGATACTACTTAAAATTCAGAAGTTTTTATTAACCTGTATCTGTATAAAAGTAGACATTTCTATATATAAATTATTATGTGATGAGCCCTCAGACATTTTTAAAAGGATGATATTTTAACCTAATTCCCTTTTAAAATATATTTAATTTTTGGGGTTTTTTTCCCTTTTAATATGGCTACATAAATTTTAAATGGCTGAATTTAATACACAAAAATACAACTGTGTGAAGGTCATCTGACCTTAAAGGATTTGGTTTGCTGAGGCCTTCTGAAGTTTACTTAGATAAACTCTTCTGTAAATTTAAGAACATGAAAATATGTTCTTGAAAATCTCCTGGTTAGAACAGTCTTAGCTTATCCTATTTAATGACATCATCTATTTTTTCCACTGTATGCATAATTGAAAGGCCTATTTCTAATGTACAAGCAAAATAGCCTTGCTGCAGACTGAATCCCATTTTTCATAGTCTTTCCCTGGAGGCCCAGTAAATACAACAAAAAGCTCATAGCCACATTTCCTCACAGTGGCTTTCTTGAATGCTGGAAGGTTGCTTCTTATTTTTCACTCATTCTTCTCATCATAATTTCTGTTTTCTTCAACTAGATTGTTTTTCCAGCATAAGCTGTGTTTCTGCTTTCTCCTACATCTGTAGATAGTTGGTAGCTTCGCTGACAAGTTCATGTCCATACCCAAAGATAATGTTCAAAGGTCACTAAACAGAGTATGTTTCAGAATGGGGTTTTTTTAGATCCTTTGATTCCTTTACCTCTATCTAAACATGATAGTCAACATACATATGTACATGTAGTCTGTCTTCTGAGAGCTGCATGTGCAAAAACAACAGCTATTTAGGCTGTGAATTGGCTATATTAAAAAAAAAAAAAATCAACTTTTGTCTGTTTCCTACATAAATAAAAGGGATTCTTTATATGTAATGTCTCTTCCATGAGGAAGATGATCACATATATTGACTGCTACTGACCTTGATAGAGAAAGCTCTTATTAACTTTATCAATTAACACTTGGAAAAATCAGCCCTGTACAAACCCCAAAAGATCACTTAGTTCATGCTTTCAGGATCAATTCCTATATTATTCCAGATAGATTTTTGCTTAAATTATTTTTAAAAACCTCCTGTTAGGGGCATCCCATACTCTCATTCAGAAGTCCATTTCACTGTTAACCCAAGTTCCTTTTTCTGCCTTTTTTTCTCCCTCTCTCATGCTACATTTTCATATTAATACCCAATCCACTGTGGAGACAAGGAATATCTCTTTGCATCCAACAGCATATTTCTCTTTGGTCTTTTCTCAAGTAGTGAAAAGGGTTAGGTTTAAGTATTGCATGTCAACTAGGATTTGTGATGGTGGTTTCTGTAGAAATTATTTTCTACTCTCTCTCTCATTTAGCCTTTTGAAAAATTTGTTGGAAAACATTATGATCCGTATTATGCAGAATAATTGATTTCACCTAGATCATCAAATTGCTTGTTGCTCTCTTCTTCCCTTACCACTCTATGAACAGATTAGACACTGATCTTTAGTAGTGTCACAGAATCATGATTCTGTATAGATCCCATGTGATATATTGGCATTTTTTTCTCCTTTTGATACCATGTCTGTAAAACCTCTTCCATTTCTCCATCCTCTGCTCTGGTTAATGTCTACTGTTCTTCCCATTTGCATTCTTGTTAGACCTTTCAGTTTTCAACAGATACAAAGGCTGTTGTCATCATTCTCTTCTCACTGGCCTAAGTGACTTTGTTAATGCTTTCTGGTGTACATCAACTAAAACATCTTGAGAATAAACATGAAATCTGATTTTTGGACATAGCTGCTCTCTTGAGAAAAAAAGTATTTTCAAGTATATTGAAAAAAAAGTATTAATTCTGTGTACACCTCACTGCTCCCAAAATCTGCATTTCTTCTGGATATTGTCACATACTCTATAGTCAGATTAGCTCCAGACAACATACAGCTACACTGTGTTGAAAGGGCAAGAGTAGGGCATGTTTTAAGGGTGGTTTGATTTTGGATTTTCTGAGTTTTTAAAAAGATGTTTTTAAAAAGATGGCCTCTATGCAACAGTTGCATTACTGGGTCTAGAGCACTGAATGCAAATAGCTGTTAAAGAATTTTTGCTTTTATCTGTTTTTGACATGTCAAAATACCTCCCATACTTCCAAAGCCGAGTGGCTGAGTGAAAATCTGTTTTTAAATGAATTGAGGAATAACTGTTCATTTTTTATCCATCCCTTTTTTGTTGCTGAATTCTGTGTCTGAATGAATTTGTGTCTGAATAGATTTGCATATTTTCAAGATGAGGAAGTCAGCAATCACTCAAGGTATATTGAAAAAGATACAGACTGTTAAATAAGTTATTTTTTTTTTTTACTAACTTAGATTAAATTTATTCTTTTATCTAAAATGAATGTTGCATCATCATTTGTTCACTAAGCCCATTGTTTCGATCAGGTGCTCAGTGGATTGTACTTTGGTTTAATTATACCAGGAGAAATTGAAATCTTTGCTCAGATATACCTATAGTCTTACATAACATAGTAAACTCAGTATGTTCACAATGAGTGTTGTACTTATGCAATGTGCTGATTTAGAGTCAAGCTTACGCTTAGCTAACTGGCCCAGTGTTCTGGCAGCTCTCTACAGACAAAAGTAGAAAATTAGGTCATGAACAGGCTTTTATTGTTGTATCTGGAATGTAGAAGCTTTTCAGGCTGAGAAAGTGTTTGGACACTATTGTTATGGAAGTTGCTCTTGTAAAACAAGAACCATGTTTGTTAGCATTTGACAAAGTATAGTGGGTTAGCCTTGGCTGAGGACAAAATCCCACCCAGCTGCTTGCTCACACTGCTCCCTCATTGAGTGGGGGAGAAAAGACCAGGAGTGTAAGATCACTTACCAGTTGTCATAATGAACAAAGTAAACTCAGCTTGGGGGAAATTGATTTCATTTACTGCCAATTAAAATGAAACCTTCTTCTCAGAACTTCATGCTCTCCCAGCTTCTAACTCTTTAGGTTACCTCTTTCTCTCCCTGTCCAGTGTTTTTGCCTGTCCTTAAAGGTGCTTTCACAGAGTCACCACCAGCGGTGGCTCTGCTGGAGGTGGTTGGAACTGCCAGTATAGGCCACCACAGGCACATGGCACAGCAGAGCCCACTGCCACCAACACTGAGACACAGACAACACATAATCCCAGAACACAAACTACTATGTTATGTAAGATCCCAGCTTTGGAGCCAACATACTATGATTTTATGGTGGAAAGAAGATTGCAAGCTATGTGGCATTTCCTTTTAGGTGTTTTTTTGTTTGTTTTGTAGGGGTTTTTTGTTTGTTTGTTTTGTTGTGTTTTTTTGGTTTTTTTTTTTGTTTTTTTTTGTTTTGTTTTGTTTTGTTTTTACAGAGCAATGCAAGTTTGTTCAGCTTTTATGTGGGAGAAATGAAATCCTTTTCTGTTTGTGAAGACATGTTTTATTCTGTGCTTAAAAACTGATCAACTTGTTTTTTCCCACAACACATTATAAATTGATTTAGAGGGCTTCATGCAATCTTCAAATAAATATGTTTGCAGTTATCACCATACTACTGGCTTTTTTTCTCCACCAATATCATTACTAATAATACTATCAGAGCTCATATACCACTTATAAGGCCCTCTGTAAGCCTATTTTTATGATATTTTTAAGGCTTTTTAATATCTCAAGTTAATCGTTGATAAGTTCAACCAGATTTATCGAGCTCTCTGCTCTTAAAGAGTTGGACCTCTGCTTTGCACTGGAAGGTCTTTGTCTCTTCTGGAAAGCAGAGTGAGACTTTTTCTAGTTTGTTTTTTTAGCTCCTTTAAATAATTGAAACTTCCATGGTTTTTTTCCTTAGAATCCTCTAAAAAGCATACTGAAATAGGCAGCATTTGCATCTCCAGCATGTGTTGTTTGAGCATGATGTCATTTACTGTCAGGATCTGCAGACCACAGCTGCTGGTCATTCCTGCAGAATGAATAAAATTGTGAATGGCAGATGCTGGAAAAAGCAGAGTAACAGTAGGATTATGGGAGTCAAACTAAGCAGGTCCTATCCTGTGACATACAGTTGGCAGATGTGTTTAATGTCATAGATATAGAGGGTGTAGGGTCAGAGGATGTTATATGTTCTTTACATCACTTCAGTGATCCGTGTGAATTTCTGCTCGAAGCTCTGAAACCAACTACTTTGTACCTCAGAGTGGAGAAATGAAAAACACCTGGGATAGGCTGCTGCTTATCTGTTGCATAGTGAATTATCTAGGGAGAGTGTATATGCCTCAGATATTGAGTGATTTCTGTTTTTATGAAACTGCTGTTTGCCTAGGTCACCTACTTGTATAGTAATTGATTTTTGTATTTGGTTGTTATTGTGTTCATCTTGTGCATTTAATAGCAAAGCAGATGTGATTATCCATGAATTTCACAAAAAAGAACAGCAGAATCAATCTGGTTCCTCCTACAGTGATGCTGTATATAGTATGTGTGTGTATACATATGTATATATACATATATGTGTATATACACACACACAAAATTAAATTGTATTGTAATCTTATGGCTAAAGTACTTTAATTGCAAAAGGCGATTATGTATGTTTATATATTTAGTATTCTGGGAGCTCTTGTTTCTGGAAAAGGAATAATGTAAAAGAGTAGTTAATGTCTTTTCCTCCTTTGAGATTCAAAACTCTGGTGTCTAATGATACTACCATAAAATCTGCAGCTCTTTCTCTGTGCCTTCTTAGCACACTAGCTGTATGGGTATACTCAAGCACTTTTAGTAGACTGGAACTGTGTGCTAAGGTCTAAAGGTTAGGAAGATAAAATGTTAGAATATAGCCTAGTGTTTTAGAGTCTGAAATCTAACCAAAACAGAGAAAGATTACACAAAGATTAGAATACATTGAAGCAAATCTGGATGAAAGAGTCAAACTAGTGATGTTTTTTAATAGGACAGAAAACTAATCAGTGCAGAAAAATAAAGTAAGAATTAAGCAGGAGGAACACAATATTTATTTATTGAATGACACAGATTCTGAAAAAGAAAATACTTTGAAGAGTGTGCTAAAATACACTTGCACATTTATACTTGTTGGATACTGACACTATTGAAATTTATATCTGGAAGAGGTCAATTATCTTGATTTTTAAACCTAAGGAGATTGATTTATAAATTTGGGCTAGAAAGGACATTTGGTGGTAAATCCAGGCAGATGTTGCCCTAAATACTGTTGTTATGTTTATAAACAATGAAAGATATCTACCAAGAATGATGGATTACCTTCAATTTTGCAAACTGCCTTAGAAATTGAAATAAGATGAATAATTTGACAATGCTTTCACCCCTTTACGGAATATATTTTAGTGATCCTGCCTTTTTGGTTGTCCTTGGGTTTTTTATGGAGATTTTCTTGTATACAAGTTTAAGACCTTATTATCTTCTTTACTGTAAATATGGGTTTATATTATTCACAGATGTTTACATAACATGCAATAAACATTAATCTGGCTAAGCAGTATCATATGCTCTTACTAGCTTTTTCTTAATGCTTTGTTTTTCTTTGTCTCTTCTTATTTTATCATCACTACTTGTTCAATTTCTCCAATATCTTCTCATTTTAAGCTTTCAGAAATTTTAGTGTTCTCCACCTCCATTTTTAAGAGCCAAGTCAAAGGCAAAAACTTATAAAATATACTTTTTAAATAAGTCAGTGGTATCCTTTTAAACATGTAGACACAAACAGTCCCATATAATGCTGTTTTCTGTATTCAGTCAGTTATGATCCCTGCTTTATAGCCACTGGTGACAGTTTATATTTAATTTCTATGACTCCCAGTGAATACTGAACCTTTTAATGGCCACTGTGGTAGAGTCTGTTTTTGTGATCACTTTCTGTGACCGCTGGTTGTCGGCTCGTATGATGTCTGAATGTTGTCTTTTGATTCACACTTTCCTACTGAGATCCTATCTGATGAATATATTCCATACATTTCATTAGTATAGTCCTATTTTGTTGTAATAATGCTGCAGTTTATTTTTTAAAAAGCAAGTGTTTTTCTGTCATCTCCCAACTAACATATACAGCAAGAACTGTGTTTATGGTGGTTTATTTATTTCCTAGTACCTGACTCTAATACTTAACTTTCTGAGTAAAAATGAGCCTTAGTATGACTTTATCTACCACTTTATAATGGCCTGTGCATTTTCTGATACATTGTAAAACACGATATAAGATTCCAGGACAGTTAGACATCAGGACAGCTAGCTAGACTTCTGACAGTAAGCTTACAACAGTAGATTTCAGCCAGAATTTTCAAGCATTAACTCAAAAATATTATGTCATCTGGTAATAGGATCTGCAAATGTGAAATTATGTAATTTACTGTAAAAGCATAGACTATTTGCTTATTTTGGCTGCTGGTCTCAGTCAGTTATATCCAAACAGAAGAACCTTTGTTCGCCTTTGAGGTTTCATGGTTGCAGTTCATCTGCATTTGATCTTCTCACAAGTTGTGGCCATTCTGAATGTTCTTGTCTTTGTAGCCTAGATATTTTGTGATAGGTCTGCGGCAAAAAGTGAGAGATTACTGTTCTTGAGAGTAACATGATGTTCTCAGCATTTCATGTAACCTCAAAGGTTGATCCTATATTAAGGGGGCTACAGAGAGGGAGAAGCTTTGGCTCAGATAACCAGAAGAGATTTTAATTTGTATTTTTAAGGAACTTGCATTAGTGGTTTGGTAAGACCTATTTTTTTTTTTTTAATTAGTAAATTTATGTAATATTTTCTGTATTAGATCATGCCTGATGTAGACTGGTACAACTGGGACAGTTGTTGAGATGGCCTCTTCCTCATATATTGCTGGTCATTTCCTCTTGCACGTCCATGGAACGCTTGTCTTATTTTGTCCTTTTGTTTTGGGATGACAATAGGCAGTCATGTTCCCTGCAACCTTCTCATTTTAAACTCATTTCAAAGTTTGGTGACATCAACAAAATGTCTTGAGCATAGCTTGTTTTGTGGGCTGTTTCTAAGGGATTCTGCAAGCTCATACATTGGCAGCTCTTGGTCCCTGTTTCCTCCTTTGTTATGGCTTACACTTTTTCCATAATTTTTTTCTGTAAATGTATTTTATTTGGAGCCACGTTAGCATCTTTCTGTTTAATAGGCCACTATTAATTTTAATTATTGGAAAAAAAAACTCATTAGAGTTAAAAGTGAAGAATGTAGTAAAATTCATCAGAACTGTGACATGGAAAATAAAAACTCTCAGCCAGATTAATTTTCATCCCTTGATGATATTCAGATTTGATTAATAAAGGTAAATCATGTAGAATGAAACACTTTTATTAACTGCTTAATACTGCTTGGTATAATTTTACTTAATTGCATTGTATGATATGAAGAGAATATATGTTAAAGCTATTAAGATACAACAAACAATGTATCAAAATTTAAAGAGAGAAATGTCTAGGAACTGACAGATTAAGTATACTATTTCTATTACTAAATATACAAAATCTCTGTATGTAAGATTCACTTGTTGTTGTTGTTCTCCTGCATTTCTTTCTGCATTTCTTTCCCCTTTCCCTGGGTGTAATTCCTCTGCCCAGCTGAGAATAGGAAACATTTTGTTTATTCAGTTTCTTCTACAGATCTGTCTTTACTTCCCTTCTCCCCTTCATTCTTTCTGGTTTATTCACTTGTGTGGAATGCTGCTTGTGGCCTGTCAAAACTTGATCAAATAATGCCAATTTGAGTAACTGGTGATAGACTCTGGTTATAGTCTCCTGTCATTTGGGCTCCATTGGTTAAATAGATTTAGATCTCAGACTACATTTTTTAATATATCTTTTATGTTTAGCAGGGTATACAGTCTGATTGAAGATGCTGAGAAACCCAGGGACAGTTGTGGGGGTTTTACATTAATAAATTTAGAATTTTTCTGATTTTAAAACATGGAGGCTTGTTTCCTTATATTACTTCAGGAGATGGTAAAAAACAAGACAAAACATTGTCTGAATCAACTAGCAGTCTTGGTCTTTGATAAAATTGGAAATGTGTTGCACTTTCTCCAGGTAATCCCTTTAAAAGTTTGATTGATTCTGAGCTCTTTCAGGGCTGTATTAGTAGGCTCCTGGACATTCAAATCAGACTGATTCTCTGCTTTTTAAATTACTGTTCTGTATAATTAGAAAGACTATCATAAAGAAAGAAGCAGGTAAATGATAACATAAAATATACTCAGGTCTCATCTAAATTGTGTACTCACAAGAGAGAATTAGAAATGCATCAATCATGAACAGTATAACAGAATGTTGAACACATTGAACACATCTTGTGTGCAGAAGAAATTATTTTCGCTTCTTTTAACCATTCACTGGTTCTTCCTACTTTCAGAATGTCCAGCATTATTTGTTTTATGTATAGATAAATAATGTATAGATAAATAAATTAGAAGACACAAATTTTAAGTCATTCTGGGTGGAAGGACAGGATATACACAAAAATGCCTCCATCTTAATTCTTCAGGCATTCCTGATTCCTTTTGTTGTGAATACTGCAAATCTTGCATGGGTAGTATACTCTACCACTCTTAGGATACTGAGAGAACACTCTTCAATCCCAAAAAGCATCACAAGTTACAAAAACAAGCAAAAGTTGAAACAAGACTAACTTAGACTGGAAGCAAAGCACAGTGTTTACTAATTAAGGCAACTTTCTGTTGAAAATCAGATCTGTTGAACACCCATTATGTGTTTGTAAGCTTTTTTTCTCCATATCTTTTAAGATTTATGCATCTAGAGGTGTATGTGTATTTGCACACTGTGCCTGTTGCTGCTGATATTATTTATTATGTACCTTCTTGCAGTTGGCACTGCTCTATGCCAGCAGGACAAGGCTGGGATGAGTGCCTACAAGTATTGCCTTATATGTAGGCATTAGCATAAGCTTTAAAACTAATTTCAGGGATATTTTGGAGGCCAAAATGTCTACTTAGTGCCCTCTTGCTTTGTCCTTCAGTCCAGTCTTGAGTGTCACCAGTAGATTTGTGGTGATGTAAGGAACTGTATAGGTGTTCCTCAAACTGCAGTGACTGAATCATGGAACAGAAGCTTCTTTCATTTTTGGTTATCTGCTCTTATTCTCTGCTCAATGACTATGTCAGCTACAATGGAGAAGAAGATCAGCATTTTTGTATTATGTCAATCCATTTCTGGCATGAGTATATGTAGTTTTCAAAATTTTGAAGACACTTTTTTCTGTTCTAAAACAGACAAACAAGCACACGCTCACACCCCAAAATGCCCAAGACACCCATTAAACAATTTCTAACAACAGATTTTGCATTAATATATTTCTGTGAAGCCAGAAAGGTTTTATCATCAGATGTATGCCTAAAGCAAATGAAAGCAAATAAATGATCTGTCTATGAAAGAGGCAGGGGCCCAACAGGGAATATGATAAAATGTGTCAGCATAGCAGCGAGGTTTCATATTTTGCTAAGTATTCTGTACATGTGAGGTGTTCCCTAAGGGATACTTGAGGTTATTAATTCTTAACCACCTTTGTCACACAAGTCTGATATGCTGGAGTGTTGACTGCAGAAAAAGTTAGCTGAAAGTTGATGATTTGTGTTAGGAAGTCTGAAAGAAAACCTGAAGTTTTCTCCTTCCAGTGAAAAATCTGTAAATGCAATGTGATGATGGTTTTTTGTTGGTTTTTTTTTTTTTTTCCATATGCAGAATCATTGAAGATGTTTTTGACATGAATACTATCTACAAGATAGCTGTATTTCAATTTACATTTGCAATACAATAAAAATGATTGCTATATTGTTAGAGGACTATTAGTTGCTCTCAGCCATCTTTTGTCTGAAAAGAAAATTCAGTTTCCAGAAAACAGTTTGTTAGTTCGGGTTTTTTCTTACAATGTTTTGCATATGAGAAGCAAAACCTGGGAAAAGGCATAAGAAGGTGAAAAAATATGGTGATAAAAATCATGCTTTGATCAAATTAGGGTTGGCAGCTCCCATAAAGTTATTGCAAAATAGTTTCATAATAGACCTTCTTTATCTGTAACATTGTTAGTTATATTTATACAAGAGAACTAAGTGAAATGCAACATCGTGTTTTAACCATAACGTCTAATAATATCTGAAGATGTCTGACTGAAATGGCTGCTTTGTTTTGCTTAAAATTTAGCTCTTTTTGTCAGCTGGTCTTCCTGAGCTTTTGAGTGTGTGTGTGGTTATGTTCAAATTAGCATGATAAGCCTATTTCCTTTAAAGTGCTGAAGTGCTTAGTTTTTAAAGTTTATCCATCTAACTTCATAATAAAAGTAATCAGTATCTCACACTTCCATTTATTATTATCTGTATTATTTATTTGAGATATTCCTTCAAGAAAACTGTAGTTTAAGGAGAGATTTATAAACACGGACTGATGTGTGCGAGCGCGGGCTTAACCATCTGTTACACCATTGCCAGTTATTTATATTGTATGTGGAACAACCATTTCAGCAGATTTCCAGCTCTGGTGTCATTACTTAAGATTATCAGTCTACAAAATGAATCAAAATAATTCTGATCTTGGATACAAGAATAATCTCTCTTCAATTTAATGATGTCTTAAATTGCAATTTTCTATTTAAATGTTTTTGACAGATGAAAGAAGGAATGGGTGTCTAAAAGGCAGCTCAGTTACAGTAGCCACTCCAAGAAAAGGCAAAGGGGGAAGTAGTGGTCAAGGGAAGTGATGACCTAGGATGAGAATCATAGATAGCTCCTATTTCCACATGTGATGTTAAAGTTTATTTTAATTAGTTCTTATCATATTTATCTTCTAGTCTGACTGGAACACTTCCTCCTGGTTTTTAATTTTCTCTCTCGAAGTTTTTACCTTTGATTTAGCTACAGTAATTGCAGAATATTCAAGGAATTTATCTAAGGTTTTGACTTGAGGTATGTAGGGAGAGAATGAGAGAAGTCCATATTTCTAGGTAATCGTTTATGAGGGTGTCATATTAGCTTCAGCTTTGAGTTAAGGCTGCTTGACATTATCTTTAAAAATTAGCTCCTGGTATAAACTTAATGCTTGTCTTTGTAATATATTTTAGCTTTATCTGCATTATTTGAAAATCTGATCCAACATTTAGCTGAAAGTAAGCCCAGGTTACTCTCTATGTGGGCTATATTTGATTTTCTGATTAGGGGTTGAAAAAGGTGTTGAATATTTGGTTTACCGGGTTATCATTATAGAACCAGTGGGCTTAGTCTTTGTGACTAGTTACTGAAACAGTCTCAAATCTGGAATAATTTTATTCAGTGACCTTCTGGAACTCCTGTTTTTTCACAACTTGGTCTTGTATTTTGCCCTGTCTCTGCAGTGAGACATCGCAACTCTGCAGCAATGTTTATATCGGGATGTTTCTTAAATCTTATCATCTGAGGCCAGGCTGATCACCTAAACTAATTCAGTTTCTTATTTTGAGAAATCCTTAAGTTAAAAATATGGAATTTCTAAATGCTCTCATTTGTTTGGTTTGGGTTTTTTTTTTTTTTTTTTTTTCTGAATTTTTTTTTTTTTTTTTTTTTTTTTATTTCAGTATTGAGGTTTCTAAAGAATCTCAAAGAAGAGGATTGTGTTTTGCTGCTATTTAAGTAAGGAGAGCTATGATCTCTTGTTTAGCTCTAGAAGACCTAGGAAAAGAAGGGCTTGTGTAGGGAAATAAGCACTTTAGTGTCCTTTTATGTTAGGCAACTGTCCTAGGGTGACTTTTTGATGCTTGTATCCCCAGTCATCAGTTCTGTTTGTGCTGTATCTTGAGTTCTGTCCCTTTAAGATTGTTTTTAAGAGCAAGGAGAAGCGCGGAGTTTGTTTTGAGAAAACTGCCTGACTCCTCCAACATTCTTCTCTGGATGGGGCTTCGGTGGAGGCTTGGAGAGACTGCAGGACAGAGATCTTTTTGTTTTTAGTTAGTTTCAGCTAGCTAGGGCAGAGAAGTTCTCTGGACTGTATTTTTTTTTATTTTTGTTTTATTGGAACTGATTAAACCTGCTCTGGACTGAAAAAACCCAGGGGAGCACTTGCACCTGCAGCCCACTGGGGCCTGGACCTTGGAATTTTCCATCATCACTGGAGGGACTGGGATTGATAAAAGACTGAGAGAGAGCTGAGCTACATCCATGGCAAGAACTTTCTCAATTTGCCATCTCACTCCAGAACAAGAGGTTTTATTGTTTCATATTATTCATTCTTTGTACTTGTGGGCACTTTGTTTATTAAGTAAAATAGGTTTTTCCACTTTTCTCTGAGGAAGTTTTTTTACCAGACTGGTTAGAGGGGGGAGCCATTTGGGTTTGCTCCCCGGACGGATCCCATTCAGAGGTTTTCTCCCAAATTTGCCCTAAAGCACGACAGTAACAAAGGAAACCCAACCATATTGCTTTAAATAGCCAAAAAAAAAAGCACAAAACATATGGCTTTAGCAACTAAAATAAGTGGAATGAGAACTTTTTGGAAAACAAGTCCTTCAGAAATCAGATTTGAAATGGTTGATGCAACAAATAGTGATTTTGCCAGCAACAGGAGACACCACTGATAGGCAGTGCAGCTGGTTTAGAGTCTTCTCAGTGCTCCAGCCCTTTGGCAGGGTTCTCACTTTACTTAATCAAGACTGAATTACTCTGCTGGAAACTGAGTAGGGTACAGAGCTGATCCTCTGCCAAGCTGGCTTAGGGCAGGCAGGGTGTATGTGCTCCAGTGTCTTCACAGATACATCCCTGTGGCTTCCAGGTGAAATGGAACAGCTACTTCAGGGTGGTGTGATTGGTGCTTGGGCTAATAAACCTGCACCTATCAGCACACAGACCCATACAGAAGCACACCCACATAACACCACTGCATTTGCACACACTCCCACTCTCGTTGCTGTCTAATCCTGTGTGATCTGCTTTATCCTTTTGTTGCAGGAATCCTCTTTCATCCCGTTACTTGACATAATGAAAGAGGACTCTCATTGGTCTTACCTTTTACAGATTTTCTGTACAAAATTTCTTGATTTAAGTCCAGTGATCATTAAACTAATGTCATGCAGCTCAGGTCAATGTGTGAAAGGGAGCCCTAAAAACCCCAGGATGCTGGCCGCTTAGCAGTAATTGAAGGGAGTTGTGGAAGCTGGAGCTACAAAAATGCATGAGGTCTCAATCAATCATGCTTGCTTCAGTATTGATACATAGGATAACTGCTTTCATTTGGGCTAAAGTAAGTGGAGTAATTGAGGCATATTAACCTGAGCTGACTGCTCCAGTAAAGTCTACCATGACTTAAGAAAGCCAAATTAAGTAAATTTGCTTGGTAAATATTTTTTATTTTTGGAAGACTTCCTAATATTCTATGATAACTGGTATGAAAGTGTGTTCTTAATCTAAAACAAAGATCAATTACAAGTGGTGGGTTGACCCTGGCTGGATGCCAGGTACCCACCAAAGTTTCTCCATCCCTCCCCTCATCAGACATGGTAGAGAAAATATGACTACAATTTCCTGGGTCAGCAGAAGTGCAGGGAAGGATCACTGACCTGTTATAAAAGCATCATGGAGAGAAGTATCAGTTCAGGGACATTCATTTTATTTATTACAAATCAAATCTGATCAGAATAATGACAGATAAATCCCAATTTTTTTTGAAGTCTTGCCTCCATTCTTTGCAGGTTGAACTTCACTCCTGAATTCCCTACATTATGCCACACTGTAATGCAGTGGGACAGGCAATGGGGATTGTGGTCAATTCATCACACGTTGACTCTGCCTCTCCTTCCTCCTCAGGGGAAGGACTCCTCACATTCTTCCGTAAGTCCTTCCCACAGGCAGTTTTCCACTAACTGCTCCAGCATGTGCCCCTCTCATGGGGTGCAGTCCTTCAGACACGGGCTGCTCCAGTGTGTGTACCCCACAGAATCACAAATCTTGCCAGCAAGCCTACTCCAATGTGGGTTCCTCTCTCCATGCCCTGCCAGGAGCCCGTTCCAGTATGGGCTTCCCATGGGGTGACAGCCTCTGCTGAGCACATCTCTCTCTGCTCTGACATGGGATTCTCCAGGACCCTCCCTGCAGGGGAAGTGCTCTTCTCCGGCGCCTGGATCCCCTTCTCTTCCTTCTTCACTGACACTGGTGTCTGCAAGGCTGTTTCTCTTACGTGTTATCATTCCTCTCCTCTGGCTGCAGTTGTGCAGTTTTTTCCCTTCCTTCTTAGATGTTATCCCAGAGGCATTGCAACCATTGTTGATGGACTCAGCCTTTTCTTGCTGCTGGATGTCACTGGCTCTGTCTGATGTGGTGGGAGGCTTCTGGCATCCTCTCACAAAAGCCACCCATGTAGTCCCCCCACTACCAAAATCATGCCACATAAAACCAATGCAGCACAAAGATCTACAGGCTTGTAGTTTTTCTTTGGAGATAATCCCAATGAAAAAGATAATAATTTAATTACAATAAATGGCATTTTAATTACAGTAAAACTGCCTTTTTTGAGTAAAATTCAGTTCCTTTTATATCATCCTGTTAAACAGATACATATGTTCTTGAAGGCTTCTCATAATTTGGATTGATACTTATATTAGTTTGTGGCAATACTACTGCTTGTACTGCAGCTTTGTACATTGTTTTGCTCATACTAGGAATGTCAGTATTTCATTGCAGTTATTTCTCAACAGTTGTTTTTGGAGAAGGAAATGATTTGTGAGCATAGTGCTTATGACATTTTATAGTCCATTTAGTTGGAAGCACCTTACTAATGTAGAAAAAAAAGGACAAGATTAAAAAAAAAAAAAAAAAAATTCACCTAATAAAGCAGTTTTACTTTTCCTGGTGAGTAGTTCTAGAGGAGTTAACTATACCATTTTCCTAAATTTTATATATATTCACATAGGTAACTTTCCAACTGTGAATTGTGAACTGAATCCATTGTACTGATTCTTTACTGTTGCTGTGTTTATTTATGACATTTACACAGGTTAAAGCACTTGTGTGATTTAGACAGGGTTATGTTAAAATCTTGGAATATTCATGGCTGGACACACTTCAGGATTTATGGCATTACTAAAAAAAAAGACACATTCTAAAGGGGAAGTGCACCACTTTCTCTATCTGCAGAGTTACATAAAAATCAGAATAAGTCTGTCCATGTTGGAACTGGGAATTTTACTAATATCGTAGTGTTTATATTAAAAAGTGACAAACCTTTTCAAAGACCCTGAGATAGAGTTTGTAAATATGCGAAGACAACTGTAATGCAATTCTTGGCAAGTTTTTTTGCAAAATTAGGTGAAATCAGATATTGACTTATTGTATAAATATTAATGCGTATATATACTGTATTTTGTCACATCAACAAAACTGAGTTTTACAATTATCTGATAAAATATGGAGGCTAGTAAAGGCAACTGCAGTTACAGCTCTTACTCTCTGCAGTTTGTTATTTGTGACACGCGGTAGCTGTGCTGTATCTAAAACATACATCACCACTTTCATAAGGAAAATGAAGGCAATTACATTCCTCAATATAGATACAAATTAAATATGTATGTATGGATGTCTTACTAAAAAGGGAAATAAATTAGTAATTAAACTGCACAGATGGAATAGAGATAATTAAAATATATATAAAAATTGGCTTTACAAGCCATAAAAAGAAACCCATCTGTTTTAAAAGAAAATAAAACAAAGTATAAAATCAGCTTGACTCATAATATTTTTCATAGCTCTTGAACATCTGTGCAAAGTACTTTACTAGTGTACGTAATGATGGGTTTGCTTTTATCAGCAAAGATTTCATTTGCAGGAGTAGAAGGCTATAAATGTAATACAAACACTGCTGAGCCCGCAAGTCTAACTTGGAATGCTTCCATCAAAAGTGTGTTACAGAGGTGCTGCTGTTCTGCTTTGAGGCTTTTATTAGTGCAGGCTCCTGTCTCCACATCACATCCTGCCTGAAGGTCATAGGAGCAGTCATTTTTTGCATAAACATACTTTCTGAAGAAAATAGTATGTAGTAATTAATTTTGTGAAATATTTTTTTAATTGCATTTCTTTTCCTTCCAAATTTTGCATATATTTGCACAGCAACACTATATTGACCACTGTCTTCTCCCTTTCTTGGATTTTTTTTTGCCTTTCAGGACTTAAACTGATCCAGAGAATAAGTCCATAATCCAGAGAAGCTGTTTTCCATTCTGTTTTCCTCAGTTGTCAGATTATGGGGTTTTCATCTGTATTTTCATCATAGTTCAAATCTGTGGTAATATATTGCAAGAAAAATGCACGAACTTTTGTATCTAGTTCCTATAGTACCTGAAGTACCTGATGCATTTTTGGATACTTAGGAACACAGCTGGTACCAAAAGGTTCCTCTCAGAGTATGTCTGGCCAGTTCTGAGGACAACTAAATTTTGAAGTTAACTGTTATCTGCAGTAAAATGTCTAATTGTCTTACTGTTCTAATAGAGGGAAATAAATTATGTTTTTTCCTATCTAAACCATGTAACACTCTGATGTGAAATGATTGATCCAAATTTTGGCTGACGCCAGAGAATACTTTTTTCTCTTTATGGGTAAAAAACCTCCTATGACTGCAGTATAAAGGTAATAAAAACTTGGGTAAAAAGAGAGAAACATATATAAATAAAATGCTGAAAAATGTATGAAAAAAATCAGTATTTTAAATATTAAACAATTTTTTTTAAGTTAAGCAAAATATTTAAAATCTTTACATTATTTAATTAGTACTAGAACCACTACTAATCTAGTAACAAACCCTGAGGAATCTTATAGTGACAAAATTGCTAGGAAATGTTGGTGAACAGAATGCCTCAGTCATCATGCTTAGACTTTTGATCAGACTTTTATTTGTCTTTTGCTTTGTTTTAGAGCAGAAAGAAAACTTAATTCTGTCTAAGAAGCCCAAGGTTAATCTGCTCTTTCACAGACATATGCAATTATTTAGTATAGCCTGCACTAATTCTGTTGCTGTTAATTATGGGCTGCATAAATCTTCCTATGAAAAGGCTTTATTTTCTTTGCTTATAATTCTGCTAGATTTGAACCATTAGATCTAAAATTTTCTATGCCATGAACAGATTAGTTTAAATTTTGTAAAAAATATTTTTGTCCTTTGCGGAACAAGATTAGGGGAACTATATTGCTGATCTCAAAACAGAAATGTCTCCTAACAGAAAAATTGCTTCACATTTATACTTAGGTTAACTTTACTCATTACTCAGTGCAGTGATTTGAGGGTGTGAAGTGGAAGGGACTGGGGAGGAGATGAAAAATCACAAGAATACAGATAGGAAGAGAATGACAAAGTGGGCACTGCAACTGGCAGAAGAGCACTGGCCAGGGCTTTAAGCAGAAAATACAGTAGGAGTGATCACAAGTACGAACAGGATCAGGGACAGAAGATATGTAGGGTTTAGAGTACTCACCTTCTGGAGCAGACAGTCAGAATTTTCATTCCTACACTCCTTTCTGTTCATTTGCAACTCAAACCAAACTGAAAGGGTTTTTTCTAATTTGCCTTCATTAATTCAAAAATTTAGAATGTGAAGAGGATTTAATTAATTTCATTAATAGTAGCAGCCAGGAGTCAAAATGGCCCTACCTGACTATTTCTGACCCAGGCTTGAGTCTGTGTGTTTTCAACTTGCTAATCTTCTAGCTCTAGGTTGCCATGTCCCACACCTTTGATCCTTAGCTTTATTGCAAAGTGCAAAATTGGATAAGAGTAATTGTTTCTGTAAAACGGATGGAATAATGGGTACTTGCTTTTAATTTTTGATTTTTTGGCAAGGAACAGAAAATTACACACAGAATTTAGTAAAGAATAGAAGCATTGAAATTTCCTGCACTTAGAAATTGTGGAAAGTCAGGCTTAATTCTTTTATTATTCAATGTTTTTGACTTTTTATATGAGTAAAAGTGTGTATGAAGAGAGACAAAATGCTTTTATTAGACCTACTCAATATAGGTGAGAAATTTTGGTCACAGAAACCCCCTGCAATACAACATATTGTCTGCAATACAACATATTTTTCCAATTAAATATAATTTGAAAAGAATTATTTCATTACATGAAATCACTTAGACTATCTGAGAAAAAACTTCAGTGAGTGGGAGGGAGTGTTGATGAGATTGGAAATGTGATAGAGTCATTTATTCCAATGGGACGTTATGCTATGGGTCGTCTTTTTGTTTGCAGAGGATGAAAATTGAATTATATTTTATACTTCTAAAATACAATAATGTAGTATTTTTCTAATGGAGCTTGTATTTCCTAACTTTTGAATCTTAATTTTCAGATTTGCACTTGGCCTTTGTTAAACCTCATGAGGTTCCCAAGGGCCCAAGACTTGAGCTTGTCCTGGTCCATCTGGATGACATCCTGTCCTTCAGGTCAGCTCAACTACACCACACAGCTTGGTGTCACTTGCAGACCTGCTAAGGGTTCACTTGATCCTGATGAAGTGATTCACTTGCCATTGATGAAGACATTAAACAACATTGGTCCCAGTGAGGGACACCAGTTGTCACTGATCTCCATTATGACACGGAGCCATTGACCATAACCCTCTGAATGTCACCACTGATAGATGCTTTAAACATTAAAGAACCCAGCTGACACTAAAGAGAAAAAGACCAAATGTAATTTCCAAAAAAAAGAGAGCTGTTTCTTCTTGCTTGCTGAAACTCAGGAAACAACTGATCAGGTCAGCATATTCACAATAGTGGTAGGAACACTAATGATTATACCTGTAATTTCTAGTTTTAGTGCATTTTGGCTTACTAGGAGGAAGTTCCAATACATTATTCTTTCTTCCTTTTTGATAAGATTCTTGAGTCTCATACATGAGTGAAGTCATTTGCACATTTTAGTATATAGTTCTCAGAAGGCAAAGGCTACCTGGTTTTGAGGCAGATACACTTGGCTCTTCAACCTATCTTCCTGAAACTTGTGTCAATAATCTCTGTGACTTAACTACTGCATTCTACAGCCATCTTCAGTCACCAAAAGGGAAAAATAATTTTATTGCCACGTATTTAAATGAACTTATTTCTGTTATCATCTCTCTGAAAAATTCTTTGTTGCTTTTTCCATTTTGTTCAGTGTTCTGGACAAGCATTGTCATCCTCAGCAGCAGGCTGAGGGAGGTGATTCTGCCCTTACTCTGCCATTGTGAGTCTCCTTTGGTGCACTGCGACCAGCTCGGTAGTCTTCAGCAGTATTTTGTCTTTCATGACGAAAGACATCAACCTGCTGGAGGGAGTCCAGAGAAGGGCCACAAAAATGATGTGATGACTGGAGCTCCTATTTTATGATGACAGGCTGAGGGAGCTGGGGTTGTTCAGCCTGGGGAAGAGGAGTCTCCAGGGAGATCTCATTTCACTTTCCAGTACAAAAATTCTTCACTCAGAGGTTGGTGAGGCACTAGAAAAAGTTGTCCAGAGCAGCTGTGCATGCATTATTCCTGGAAGTGTTCAGAGCCAGATTGGATGAGACTTTGAGCAACCTAGTCTAGTAAAAGGTGTCCATGAGAAAGGCAGAAATTTATTACTAGTAAGTCTTTAAGGTCTCTTCCAACTCAAACCTTTTAATGATTCTATGACTGCCTATTTTTACATTTTATAGGATGATATATATAGTTGTAACCGCTCTCTGTAGGCACACATCCAAGCAGATAAATATAATAAATGCATTAGCTGGGTTTCAAACAGTTCTCAAATGTTACTTCAACCTGATCATAAATGAAAATTATGTAAGAAAGAGTTTCTCTTAATATATAGTGTCACCACTGTTATGAAATAGAACTACTGGCCACCTTGACAGAATAGTTATTTGCTTAATATTCAACCTATTAAAAAAAAAAAAAAAAAAAAAAAAAAAAGTAATGTTATCCTACAGAAATAGCCTCAGCTATGTATAGTTCTGTTCTCATTCCTTCAGGGTATTAATACCTTTTACAGTAAGAGACAAGAGAACAGTAAAATGGATTATTGCCCTTTGTTTCAATTTTTACTCTTCTTTCCCTGTTCTCTTCTGTCTTATTTACTCCATTCAAAGTACAACTCAAGCCAATGAACAGATTATTAAAAACTAAAGAAACCAATTCCTGAATTATTTTGGTCAAATGGATTGGTGAAATCTGAGGTCCTTAATACTTTCTTCTGAATTGTTTTCACCCAGAATTCTCAAAATATATAAGTCCCATCTATTTTCTGTACTCCATTGCACCTCCCTATTTGTTATCTTTTGGAGTTTTTCTTTTTGATTTGTTTGATTGAAGATCTATAGTAAAGATGGAACTGCCTTCTATATATCTGATTACTCTGTGACAGAATATTGTGTGAAAAGAGTGACATAATGCAAAAGAAGACATAGTGTATATAAATTATGAATTCCTTAATGAGTTAAATCACCAAGTTAGACATACTTCAGTGTTTTGTGAGAAAATTGTTATTACTGAAGAACCAGTCAGTGAATGTACAGGTCTTTTACTGCCTGGAAAAATAAAATAGTTTCAAATCTATGACTTAAATAGGAGGGTGATACCACAATTTTTCATAACGTGAACCTTCAAATCTCCATTAAAACCATTTATATTTTCAGCCATGAAAAGACATGAGGCAGTATAAAATGGGTTTCAAATTATCACTGTCTAGCTGAAAAACATTTTCTTTTTACTAATCAACACTTCCCAATTCAGAAGTCCAACAATGAAGTATCTTGTTAAGGATATTTTATAATACTGGGAGGGTGAAGAATCACTGTTCAATCTTAGATCTCTTGTCACCATGAAGGATATAACTCAGCTTGGATTTTTTTATTTTTAATGTAAGAGTGATGTTTGGTGATGCTATAAGAACACAGTCATGTTAATTAATGTTATTGTTTCATACCATCCAGTTGGAAAGCACAGCTGTGACTGTGGAAAACTATAATGGAAATATAATTAGGATTTCTTCTAAGGGAAACATTGTAACAGACATCCTGCCATGCTTATGTTGTTTTAATTGGATGTTTAGCTCCAGGGCATTCATAATTTATGATAAATTTTAATGGTAATACAATCAGCTGGAAGGAAGCTATACTTATCTCCTTGATTATGCCATAAGAAATGAAATCCTAATTTGAACAATCTTGTTTTGATATTCTTCTACTGACATGGCAGTTGACATGGTTGACATGGTTGACAAGCAGGTCATGCTGTTCAGTGTCTTAACTGGGTAATGGCTTGATGTAGTACAAGTGTAAGAAAAAATAAATAAAACCACAGCTTAAACATGGCCTGTCATGCAAAGATCTGGCCAGTATGCAGACTGATGAAAAGCTTTTATGTCAAGGGGATGACAAAATATTACAGGAAATCTTACTGTACTGCTTTTACTTTTTCTTTCTTTGGAAGAACTTGGACGTTTCTGTCCTCTAGTTCCATCATTAGTTCCCCACAGATAACTTCTGAGAAACTGCTTTTAGCTCTACCTGCTACCAGAACCAGGTTTGTCATTCCCAAATTTTTAAGTTGTTGGAAATTTTATGGTTAATCTTCTTAGAAGAATGATGGAGTATTTAATTAGTGGAGATAGATTAGAGAGCCTTGGTCTATATTAGGTAGATAGTGCTGGCATCTGCTTTCTTACTTAATATGAGAGCTTAAAATGTGACTTGGCAATGCATATAAGTGCTCTCAAAATGTATTTATCAAAAAAAGAGACTAGTCCAGTCTGTGTTTATTGTTTTGTTGTACAAAGATGTTAAAAATCCTGTTTTAAGAATGTTAATGTGATGTGATATATGATGTGATATATTTTTTTACTAAATATATTTCCCTTGGAGAAGCTATTAACATTGCATTTTGTAGGCTTGATCTTTGTGGTGAGCTTGTGTTGACACCTTCCTGTGGGCCATTATGATCTAGCAAATTGTTTTAACCCTGAATCAGTAAGGATTCTCATTGTTCTTGTTCTTTATAATATCATCTTGGATATATTCATATTATCTATTTAATCCTTTTAGCTTCATGCTAAGTTCTGAGCTTCAATAATTTTAAAATCCAATAATTTTGACCTCCCTTAAGTACTTTTTCACACACATTTCTGTTTTCTAAGATTTTGGATCTGCTGACTTTCTATTTCTTTGTCCTAGTAAGAAATATATGTTTGATTTATGTTAATTATTATTCATAAATTATTCATATTTTATTGTTACTGCATGACTGTATGTTTCCTCAATAAAGTTAATATTCCTAGCACTAAAAAAATCTCGCTGGAGGCAATTCTTAGAGGCTTTGCTCCCAGTATCCAACTCAGTTATCTGCTTCTGGCTCGGAAAGACAGACCTCCACCCAGACAGGTAAGACCTGTGCATAGCAGGAGTACAAAGCCTCACCACTGTATGAGTGAACAAAGAGGAGAAAATAGAGGGATAGATAGATAGATAGATAGATAGATAGATAGATAGATAGATAGATAGATAGATAGATAGATAGATAGATAGATAGATAGATAGATAGAAAATATAGCTGCCAAGCTATATATATATATAGCTGCCAAGCTACTCGCCATGATTTTTGAAAAGTCATGGCAGTCAGATGCCATCTCTAAACTGGACAGAGATGGATTATATGGGTAGATGGATCAATGGGTAAGGAATTGGTTGAGTGGTGACATCCAAAGAGTGGTGGTCAGCAGCTCAGGATCCTGATGGAAGGGAGGTCAGTGACAAGTGGTGTCCCTCAGGTGTTTGTATTGGGGCCTCTGCTATTTAATGTCATCCTCAATGACACTGATATCAGGATCAAGTGCACCATCAGCAAGTCTGCAGATACCATCAAGCTGAGTGGTGAGGTTGACACACCCAAAGATGGGATTCCATCCAAAGGGATCTGGACAAGGTCAAGATGGGTCCATGGGAATTTCATGAGGTTTAACAAGACCAAGTGCAGGGTGCTGCAACTGGGTTGGGGAAAATCCCAGTACCAACACAACAACCAGCACAGGCTGGGGGATGAACAGATCAAAAGCAGCCCCAGGGAGGACTTGGGAGTGCTGGTGGATGAGAGGCTGGACATGACCTAGCCATGGGCACTCCCAGCTCAGAAAGCCAAACATGTCCTGGGCTGCATCCAAAGCAGCGTGGACAGGAAAGGAGGGATGGGATTCTGCCCCCTGCTCTGCTCTGCTGAGACCCTACCTGGAACCCTTCATCCACTGCTGGGGTTCCCAAAAAGAGAGCATGGACCTTTTGGATCAGTTTCAGATGAGTGCCACAAAGATGATCCAGAGTGATGGAGCATATCTCCTTATGAGACTGAGAAAGTTAGGGTTGCTCAGCCTGGAGAAGAAAAGGCTCCAGAGAGACTTTAGAGCGACCTTCCAGTACCTGAAGAAAGCTTACAAGAAAGCTGGAGCAGTACCAGGGCATGGAGTATGAGAAGGAGGAATGTCTTTGAAACTGAAGGATGATCAATTTAGATTAGATATAAGAAAGAAATTTTTTGCAATGAGGGTGATGGGTGATGGAACACTGCAATAGATTGCCCAGGATGTTGGGAGATTCTCCATCCCTGCGAATATTCAGTGTCAATGTGGATGAGGTTCTGTGCAACCTCTTCTACTTGAAGATATCCCTGGTCATTGCAATGGGGGTTGGACTTGATGGCCTTTAAAGCTCCTTTACAATTCAACCTATTCTATAATTCTATAATTCCCTCTTAGCTCCTGTAGATAAAAAGATAGGGCACCCAGAGAAGGGTATTTCTCACTGGATCATTGCTTTAATGATCCAAGCTTACCAGTCACCACTATTTCCTGCTGTAGGCAACCCCTTATCATAGCTCTAAGTCTCCCAGACCACTTCCATATAAATATAAATATAAATATAAATATAAATATAAATATAAATATA
>JAIXNV010000059.1:4122514-4158273 GCA_020917445.1 Riparia riparia | reverse complement strand
ATGTAGATGTAGATGTAGATGTAGATGTAGATGTAGATGTAGATGTAGATGTAGATGTAGATGTAAATATAAAGTCATGGCTGAGTGTTTAAACACACTTCAGTGTGTTTGTGTAATCTATTTCAGAGAATCACACAGAATCAATATGGTTGGAAAAGACCTTTGAAATCATCAAGTCCAACTTGTGACCTAACAACACCTTGTCAACCAGACCATGGCACCCAGTGCCACATCCAGTCATTCCTTAAATATCTCCAGGGATGGTGACTCCACCACCCATTCCAACGGCTAATCACCCTTTCTCTGAAGATCTTCCTGATGTCCAGCCTAAACCTCCCCTGGTGCAGCTTGTGTCCTCTTGTCCTGTTGCTGGCTGCCTGGGAGAAGTCTGACTCTCACCTGGCTACACCTCCCTTTGAGTTCTAGAGAGTCATAAGGTTCACCCTGAGCCTCCTTTCTTACAGGGTAAACACCCTCAGCTCCCTCAGCCACTCCTCAGACAACTTGTGTTCTAGGCCTTTCCTTCACCAGCCTTGTTACCCTATTAGTCTGTCTGTCCTAGCTAATAAGAAATAATGTTATTTTCCCCCCTTGGATGCTGTCTTTCAGAGTTCTGTGCTCCAGCACATCCCTGTCTTAACACCTAATCTTCCCAACAGCTTTTATAAAAAAACAGATTTTGATGACAGTTTGAATAAATATGCAGACTTCAAAGCAAATCAAGTTACTTTAAGGCTCTTAGGGTTCTAAACAAAAAAAATCACTGCTCTGCTACAAGTGTTGGTCTTATGAGATTGCCTGTTTTTATCTTAATATGTTCTTTCTTGTAAGCCCTAGATAGGCACCAGTTCTTTTTCTCTTTTTTGTCTGCCAATTTCCATTACTATTTATCTCTTTTGATACCTCAGATTTTGTCAGTATGTTGGATTTATTACCAGAAAACAGGAAGTGAAACAACTTGGCCTGACCTTGAAGCAAGGAGACTAGTCAGCTATTTAAGGTTTCCAAAAGGCTTCCAGGTAACTTTAGGTCTCCAAAATTTTGCTTCCCCTATGCAATGCATGTTTATATTGTCCATTTTGTTAGATAGTTTTAGAAACCCATACTGCCTCTATCTCACATTCTTGGCTCCATTCTTAGACCAGCACTGATAAAAGATGGCACTGAGTTTTTATCTGATGTTGCCTGGATGAATGTAATTTAAAATGGTTGCTGCAGGTTGAATTCCTATTGTCCATCTTCAAAGGTTAATCAAGTATCATGCCTATGCTAAGCTTCTCTGCTTTTCCAGTTCTGTATATCTCTTGATAATGCTTATCCTTTCTTTATTTTGTGTGGAAAAAATCTGTCCAATGGACTAAGGAATTAAAATACATAAAGAAATAGTGAAATATTGCTAATTATGAATAAAAAAAGACATCCAAGGCCAGGAGTTTTCCTACGCTGTTTCTGTTGCAGATGTTTATGAATTATTGTAAAAAATTGTGTAATGTATGCAGACAGTTAATTTGTTTGTTTTATGAAGTATTTAAACAGAATTCATGGTATTACTTAATGGAAGTTATGGATGTTGGTTTTTTATACATAATTTCAGCATTACCTGATAGTGCTGGAATATAATTCTGTACTTAATTGGCTATGCAAACATTTATTGAATTTTTCTTTGAATAATTAAATTATTCAAAAGCTTCTTTAAAGGGTAAGCCCATCAGTTTTCTGAAGTGTATTTGCAGTGAAAGGATAACTTCTTGAGATTAAAAGAAAAAAGAAAATTGTAGCTGGTGAACAGTAGCAAGGAAAATAAGCTGCATGCCTGTGCCCCCAAAGAAATAAAATTTTAGACGCATAATTATGGGTCATGTTGAAATATATTGGGAGTTATGGGATTTTTTTTTTTTTAATCCAACTAGTCTCCTTTTTTTTTTTTTGCTTGACTTATTGATGTTTTAAACAGTTTTTCTCATTTCAGTGGTAATTTGAGGTAATTTTTATTAGTAATATGACTTACTGTTAGGAATTACAATTATTTCTGACATGAAAAGGCTTCTTTTCAGATATGCCTATGAGAGAAAAATATCTCTAGAAATACCAGACAAGTGACAATGAAGGCAAGTGCAACATTCTGTTGTTTCTGCTCTGCAGATCTATTCAGATAAGAGATCTGAACAAATTCTGTATTGAGAAACTCACCAACCTTGTTCCTTTTTGCTTCCATTCTGAAGGGGACAGAAAACTTTAGTCTCCTGGCATTTCCATCTGGGATTGCTGCTGCTCTGGCTAGGGGTCCTTGGCCACTTTTGGCTTGATCTTCTGTTTAGTTTTTGGAAAATCTGCCATTTTCATTAACCTAGTGCTTTTTTATTATGGTGCCCTTTAGCTAAATCCCCCTATTCCAGCTAACATTCCTGATATGGCTTAGTTTCCCGGTGAGAGGAGGTGGATGCAGGTAAGACTTATGTTGCAGTGGTGGTAAGAGCACAACATCAGTATTCACTTGCTGGAATAAATAGTTTCTGACAAAGCAAGCCCTACATGCAGCAATACCCTGCCTTGTTGTCTTGACTGTTCAGAAGTGTTTTGTTATCTGGTGGTGCACTGTGTTCTTCTATATGTGGCAAGGTATAGTTCCTGATAAAGAAGTTCTTTCCAGTTTAGCTGACCTTTCCAACTTCTGCATGGTTCTGTAAGTTAATTGAACCTCACCACTTCCCAGGATAGTCTGGCATCCCATCTGTTTCCTCCTGTCATGTTTTCTATTTTGACTTTGTGAAATTACTCTTTTTTACTAACTTCTATTCTCCTCCTTCATGGGCTTTTCAGACAACAGCAAACTGCTGTTTCTCTGCAGGTAGTACTTTTACATCTCTGCTTTGCTCAAGAAATAAGCATTGCATATTCTCATTTGTCATTTGTCTTGTAGCTGTGCATCTAGACTTGTTAGCCAAAAAGAAATACTATATTCTCCACAAGACGTTACAGTGCACTGTTTATGGCATTACTTGCGTGATGCTAACCAGTCAGCCAGCTTTTTAAATTGCATGAAAGTTCAGCTAAAGAAATTGCTGCTGGTGTCATTTTGTTTAACTGGATGTGTACAATACAGTTTTTGAGACTGTGTTTCATCTTCATGTATGTTGTACTCATCTTGTAGGCCTCTCAGTGTATAATTTCGGGCATGTATAGGACATGTAGGGAAAAAAAAAGATATGTGAGGGTATCAAATAAACACAGAACATATATATATATATATATATATATATATATATATATTTTTTTTTTTTTTTTTTTTTTTTTTACTGTGTCTAAGTACTTTCCACAAATCCACAGAAGAGTAAGACACTCCAAATAAAAGAGGTAGGTGAAAAAACTTTAAAAAAACCTGTAAAATAATGGGGAAAAAGGATAAATTAACAGAGAAAGTAGCATCTCTTTAAGGCTGAATTACTCAGAATTTTAAATCATGCTATGTATTTGCCTCTGCACACATGCTGTTTAATATAGATCATATTATACAAATTTAAAAATTGTCAGTGTTTCCAGTCTCACAGAATTTATATTTTTGTGAAAAACTTTTGGAGGAGGTCAGGTGCAGAGTCCTTAATATTGATTCTACAGTAGACATTGCTACTACTCTGTCCTTTGTCAAACTATGGATTGTAATATAAGTTTACTAATTAATACGGAATTGTAAGGCTGTGAAATAATAAAAGTTTAATAGGTCACAGAGATCATCTGGTCCAGTCCCTTGGTCTTCAAGCAGGATCTGTTTCAAGACTGGAAATCAAAGTTTCATCAGGTTGCACTAACAATTAACATTACTTAATAAGTTCCAAATCCTCATGTTTTTGCAAACAGAAGTTAGGGGGTGATGAATAGATGTGATCAAATGCCTATCACTGTGTAAAAGTAGTTTATATTAAGTAAGTAGCTCCTTATAAATGTTTGAGACCTAAGCTTAAAGGGACTCTAGTTACAGTAGAGATGATTCTATTATTTCTTTTAGTATTTATTGAAAGTGAAGTTTTGTTTCCAAATAACTGTGGACTTTTGGAAGGTTAGGACTGTTTAGTTTTGCTGTCTGTATCAAAATGAATTTTATGGAAACTTAGGTAAAACTGAGGGTAAAAAGCCAAAAAAAAAGCAGTTTGAGAAAAAAAATATATTACTTTCATTTTAGCCTCAAATTTTAGTCTCAAACAGTAGTACTGTTAAAGACTCCTAAAACAATTGGAAAAACATTTGGTTCCCAATAATTGACTTTCCTGATGGATAGTAGCTGACAGCATTTCCCTTTTGTAGACCATAATGATAAATATACTATGAATAGTAAACACAAATTATTGTTTTCACTTAGAATTTTTCATTTAGAGAGAAATGCGACCAACTGGTGAAGTAGAAAAATACTTCAGTTTAACGCGGCATGTAGATCTCGGTATTTGTAGCCCTGAAGCTTGGTTTTTAATAGTTTTTCAGAAGAATTAGAAATTAAAATGGCTTTTTCTCAAAATTTTCTTCAACATTTGAATTGGTGAGTTACTTCAAAAGTAAGGATACTTAGGACTCAGTTAAGAAAGTCCTTTTACGGTCCTGATGAGCAAGGTAAGATGTACATTTTCTGTAGTAGGTCACAGGTTTAGTAAGGCCAAGGCATGCAGATTCTTCAGGAAGATTGATTCTTCTAAGGGAAGTCTTAAATACCAGGAAACTCTTTGTGCCAGACTGTTGTAGTTTGCAGGATGCTCATCTCCCAGTAGGAAGAATTATGCCTTGTAAAATATCACTATAGTAAAAGGATTTTTCATGAGACAGGAGCCTCATACTTTTTACAGCTAGTGTTGTTACTGGGGCAGGGGCATGCAGAGGGCTGTTTTCTCTTGCTGTATGAAATTGTCCTCTCCCAGTGTTTTAAGATTACACACTCAGAGTATTTGAAGAATAAAATCTGTAGAAACATTTTTTTTTTTTAATATATATTGCACTGTAGAAGAGAATCTCCACAATTCTTCATTCAGCAGAAGAGGTTTCCTGCATTGAACATGGCAGGTTTCTGAGTGGAGCAGGTTACTTTCCTATGTCAGGCAATGTGACAGGAGTGCAGATGGTGTGCTGAGCATATGAACTGGTATCAGCTGGTATGATAACAGTGAAGTCATCACATGAAGCAGGCAGCACATCCCCAGGCCATTACACGGTGTTAATTCTGTGGCTTCAACTTTGTTTGGTTAGTGTGGAATCGGTCTGGGTGGACAAAGATTCTCAAACGTGTACAAGGAGACTGGTCTCAACAAGTGAAAAACAGAAAATTACCACCATTATTTTTTTGAAATGGCTCTAGCCAAGTGTGAATAAAATACTGTCCCAGGCATCTTCATAAAGTAAACTACTTTCTTCTGTAACACTGTGAAGAGTGCTGAGTATATCCATGCTAAAAAGTGTTCACCATACTAAATGTCAGTATTTGGATGTTTTCTTTGGAAGTGTGGGTTTTTTGTAAGAAGGATGGCTTTGGGGAAAAGCTAGATGTAAACATATGGGAACCACTGAGTAGGAGTGAAAAGGACATGATATTTGTTGGTATAACAAAAGGAAAATCTCTCAGTTAAAATTTCTTCTGGGGTAATCCTGTAAAGTGGGGTGTGTTAGTTCAACTGTGATAGTACCTTGTGGCTACTATCACAGTACCTAAAAAAAGCAAAATTTCCAGTTGCTATATAATTTGTATATGTGGAATCTGCATTTGTGTTTATGCACTTCAGACAATAATTACAAATCTTTGGTCAGATATGCAAATGCATGAGTCCATGTTTTAGAAAAGTTTATCGTTAAACAAATACACTACTTTATGTCACAACACATAGAAACAACTCAGAAACTATGATTAGTCATCATATCACTTTTTCATCTTTTTTCCCTAACCCAGAGGATAGACCTTGATATTTCTGTCTAAATATATTACCTTAAAGATTTTTTCCATTTGTTTTTATTGTGTACATTGAAGGCTAATATTTGACAGATTTAATATTTTTGCCTCTATATGGCTAAATATATCCCATAGTGAGAAAGGGACAGATTATGAATTAAAAGTACTTACACATTTTGCATACATGTGTTATGTAATAGAGTTAATTGTAACTTTCACTTAATTTAATAAAGAATTCCATAGGCATAAAACTTTAATAATTATTTTTTTGCTAATGCAGAATCGTTTGTGTGTGTGTTATGGTTCAATAATCATTGTAAACTACTTTCAGGACTATGCTTAAGGGTTAAGAGGTTGGCAAAATAACTTCCTTCTGTTGCTCCCTAAAGTTAATGATTAAGCATTTTTTTTCAAGTGCATATTTAAAAAGTATGTGTTTTGTAGGAAGAAATATTGGTAAATACTCTGGTGCATTGCTTTGTATTAGCCTTCAGAAAGGTTTTAGTGTCTTGCACTGAAGATGTGTTGGTACAAAAGATTATGTATTACTTTTGTGGTCAAATTTTACAATGTTTTTAATATATAGTATGAATTCTATAAATAATAAAGCATGTACATAAAAAGCTAGGGTTTCTTACTGAGTGTACTTGATGCAGGTTATAACTAACTAGTAGACAATAATGTAATGTTTGTAATGTAATGTAATGTTTGTTATTTTAACAATGGAGTATTTTAGTGACTTGATACAAATGCAGAAAGTATTAATTATTGATTAATTATCTTTAAGTTTGTGGAATACCAGTTATTAATCAATTCTTTATCTGTCTCATACTTTGCAAGACATGCTGGGGGTGAGTATTTGGTTGTAAGGGAGCTGAAGCACCTTTGTGGCAGGGCAGGAATCTTGGCAAGATGAAGTTTGGAAGTACGGCCCTGAGGTCATAGGAGATTTGGCTTCAAGGAGGGTGGATTGTTCCTTTACTTGATGTGTGGGAGCCAGAGAACAATTTTAGCATTTGGAAAAGTTTTTAGCATCAAGCTGTTATCTAAGGAGGCACACATGCCCCACCAAGATGTTCAAAAGGACATGAAGTACATACACACTGACGGCTGTCACCTGGATGTGATAGCGGCAGTGTTACTGTGGCAAATCAGCTTCTGTAATGAGGCAATCAATGGCAAAACCGTAGATGGCTCTACCTGCTGGGCTGCAGGGGTATTAGTTTAATGCCATGGAGGCCATGTTCATCTCCCAAGACTCATGGTGTACACATGTAGCTGGTCCCAGTGTACTTTTGATGTCTCACTGTGTAACTCCCCGATGATGAGAACCTGCTTTTCTCTGCTGAACTCTCTCCGTGATTGAGTATGTAGGAGCAACCATAAGTCTGAACATCACTGAGTTACATGAAGCTTAAATAGCTGTGATAGGAAAATTCATTATACCTTCTCCATGATCATTCATCCTTTATCATCCTGAACAGGAAATGAGTCAGATCTTTGGCATCATCAGAACTGCTGAGTCAGCCAATTCCATTTCACATCCTAGTGGGAAGATTGGCAAGGTGTAGGGGGCTGTTGTTCATTGTAACTAGATCTGTTATTACCAGTTTCTTAACATGTCATCGCTTCCACATTACCCTGGTGCTTCTCTTCTGAAGGCTGGTTTGTTCCAAAGAGAGAGATTAGTGACACTGGCCAGTCCAAAACTAAGGAGGCCAAAAGTCTGTCAGCCTACTTTCCTTAAATCTGCTAACTACTAAAATGCAGCATTTTCCACAATTGTTTCACTTAGATAATACTCAGGGTAATTTAAGACATTTTTTTTTGTTTCGTTCTACACGTGCTGCTGTCCTTGTATACCAGTTTAATTTGTCTATTTACAAGCTAAATTAGAAAAATCCTGACAAGTGTCTTTTGCATTGATTTGGTCCCACAGATTTAATAAAAATGCACGTGTGTGTGAAATTGTTTGTTGTGCCTTTCCAAAATATTTTGACTGATGCAACACTAAGTTTTGTGTCCCTTTTCTGTAGAGGATTCACACCAAATTTTCATAATCTCTTCATGTCACCTCACTGTCTGCTAATATTCTTATGTTTTCTTTGTATGTCAGTTATTTCCAGTTAAAAATGTCAGCTTTCCTAAGATAATCACTAACCTATTACAACCATGGGTATGGCATTATATATGTTTTTTTAATTATAACAACTTAATTACCATAACTTCTTAATTTCCAAGTTCTCTGGCTCTTATGCATTGCCTTCTCTTTAGTCATAATGTCCTTGGCTGTGTGTCATGAGTAGTGTCCACGATTTTGTGCCAGCATCACTAGGTATGATACTGTTCCTTAGAAGCTTCTGTAATAACTTCCCTCCAAACTGTTCCCATTTGTACACAGCTTGTTATTGCTTCTCTGTTACCTAGTTCATATGCACTTCATAATTCGAGTCTTAATCCTTATGCTCTCCAGGCTGATAGCATTTCTCAGTCCACCAAAACTGACTTGCTCAAATCTGTCTTCATGTCCAGAGACATAGATTACCTGTGGCTTAGAGCTGCATTTTATTATAGTATATTTTATTCAGACCATCCTAATGTGCCTATAGTCATCTGAAGTATTTTTTAAGCACTCAACTTCCTGCTGTTCAGCAAAACAGTATTATCTGAAACAGAGTAGATTTACATGTGTACTTCATATGGATGAAATGTGCCTTGAACTCATTGAAAGTAATGAATATATCTTCATCTTTAGCAAAGCTAAACTCTAAAGAGAAGAGGGAAGAAAGACCAGGAATAATTCCTGTCCATCTTATTTCTACATTCATTGAAAGTCCAGTTTAGATGAAACAGTTTAGCCCTACTGTGGATTTAGGAACAGCTCAAGTGGGTGAAGGATTAAGTTTTATGTCTTCCCTGTCAAATGGGAGGAACTGTTTTTAATGCTCAAAGAAAAATTATGTTAATTTAAAAAGCACCATTTGCATTCACTCCTTTAATATATGATGGTCTTGCAATTATAAAGTTGGTTGTTTTGGGCTTTTGTGTATATGTAATAAGAAGTTTCCTTTTTCATTACATCAGTAAATCACAGCGATTACAATGATTTCAGAACTTGCAATGCAAATAATCTTGTGATTGTGTATTGGCTATTGTCCTAGGTTACAATGTAAGATGTGCCCAAAGTATGTATTCTGTCACCATCTACATGAGCTGTTGAAACTAGGTTGGGCAGTGTTTCCCTTGCCCCCTGCCTCCAGACTATCTTCTGTTAATGGCCCATCAATGCCCTGCTGCATGACTCATAGATACCTCCCTCCAGGAGCTATCTCTGTTTAACAGGCAATCAAGGACCCATTGCAAGACTGATAAAATGATATCAGTCCATTGTGAGCTGCTCCACCCAGGGGGAGGAGCCAAGCATTCCCACCTGGATATAATCTGGGATTTGGGACAGCACTGGCAGCCTTACCCACTGGATTCCCAGAGGACAAGAGCTACCAGACCTTTCTGCAAGAACACTGCTTCAACAAGACCACCTCATCTGGACTGCTACCAGCACGGTTTCAGGTTGTATTCTGACTCTGTCAGTGATCTTTTGTACTATTGCATGTGTTTTATTTTATTTTATTTTACCTTTTTTTTTCTCCCCTATTAAATTGTTTTTTCTGACTTGGAGTCTCTCACTGGTTTTGCCTTCAAGCCAGCACATATATTTTGGCGCCCAATGTGGGGCAGGAGGTACTGAGAAAAATCAGAATTACAATTTTGTAGTGAGAAAAAAAAACCCAAAACAGCTGTCTGCTATGATGCTCAACATGCTTTCATATATCTTATACATAACTCTCTACATTTTCCCGCACATGGGGCAGTATTTGCTGGTCTTAATGCTCATGTGTAGACCAGGGTATCGTACCAAAATTGCTTTATTGGTCTATTATGTTTATTGTATGATAACCTCTGAGGCAATGAGCATCATTCGGAATATATACTCTATTTTGTTTTCTTGTCCTGGTCCAGGAGGCTACATCGGGGCTCTCAACAATCACACCCAGCCCCTGTGGGGAGGGGTAAAGAATGATTTTTTCCAGTCTTTTAGGCCTGGCACAGCAGTTTTCAAAAGTATTGAGTATCTTTCTAGGTGCCAAGGACAGCATAATATTGTTGCTTTGTCTTCTCTGCACGGCCTGCACCATGCTTAGAAATTAAACACTACATGGGGTGGTGCAGCGTCTCCTTGAGGAAGAGGGAAAAAGTAACAAATACAAAACAACAGCATCCGTGTCTACACAAACTGTCACAGAGGAAACAAGAACCGCATCTACGCAGACTGTCACAGAGGAGAAAGGAGCCAAAGGAGCCATCTGCATCTCCACACAAACTGTCACTGAAGCAGAACAACCTAAATCAGTGGCAGTTTCCCCTGTTCAGAAGAAGAAATCAAAGAGCAAATCAGTCCGCATAATGACTGATGAGGATGTGGCAGGACCTTTGCAGCCAGCAGAAGAGACAGAGCCAGAGATCATCACCCGCTCTCTATCCCTGGGTGAACAGCGTGACCTGCGGAGGGAATTCACTCGCCAGACAAACGAGTCCATCCTGACCTGGCTGCTCCGCATCTGGGACGTCGCAGCCAATGACACCATTCTGGACGGAAGTGAGGCCAGGTAACTGGGATCGCTGTCTCGGGATGTAGTCATTGACTAGGGGATTGGGAAAACCCAACAAACTCTCAGCCTCTGGCAGCGACTGCTGACAAGTGTGAGGGACAGATACCTTTGTAAAGAAGACCTCCAGGTGCACCAAGGAAAATGGAGCACAATGGAACAAGGTATCTGATGCCTGAGGGAATTGGCTGCGCTGGAGATCATTTTCTCAGAAGACGAGAGATTTCCTGAAAGCCCAGATGATGCCCAGTGCACATCGCAGATGTGGTTGAGATTCACACGGCTTGGACCAGAGATGTACTCCTGTTATCTGGCAACGCTGCAATGGAGGGAAGGTGAGGACATGGTGGGCGTCTTGGTCAATAAACTAAGAATTTATGAGGACACTGTCACCGCCCCATTTCGTACCCATGTCTCATCCGTGGAAACAAGGCTGGATGAGCAAGTCCGGAGTTTGATTGAAGAGGGCCATCAGAAACTGAAAAAGGAACTTAAGGAAGAAATTTACCACATCTCGCCAGAACCAATAAGAGTCTCTGCCATTAGGAGCAGGTATCCACCCGCCAGGGAGAGAGGATACACTCCACGGGGTAACCTCTGGTCTTTTCTTCAGGAGCATGGAGAAGACATGAGGAAGTGGGATGGAAAACCCACCTCCTCCTTAGCAGCCCGGATACGTGAACTGAGGAGAGAGACACCTACCACAAAGAGCTCATCTAGAGTCAACACTGCTCCAGTTTCTCAGGCACAGAACTCCAGACAGTATAAGAAGAATGATATGACTGATCCTCTTGAAGGGACCTCAGGAACATATTTACAGGAAGAGAGCAAGGTGTACTATGGCCAGGAACAGGGGGGCCCTGCCTCTAGCCAGGTAGAGGAAAGGGACAGTCAGATCTATTGGACTGTGTGGATCCGATGGCCTGGCACATCTGACCCACAAAAATATACGGCTTTGGTTGACACTGGTGCCCAATGTACCCTGATGCCATCAAGGTATGTAGGAACAGAATCCATTTCTATTTCTGGAGTGACAGGAGGGTCCCAGCAGCTGACTGTATTAGAGGCCGAAGTGAGTTTTACTGGGAATGGGTGGCAAAAACACCCCATCATGACTGGCCCAGAGGCCCCATGCATCCTCGGCATAGACTATCTAGAAATGGATACTTCAAAGACCCAAAAGGATATCGCTGGGCTTTTGCGATAGCTGCTGTAGAGACAGAAGACATCAGACGACTGAATACCTTGCTTGGTCTCTCAGATGACTCCTGTGCTGTGGGACTACTGAGAGCTGAAGAACAACAAGTACCACAGCAACAGTACACTGTCGGCAATACCGCACCAATAGAGACTCTGTGATTCCTAACCATGAGATGATTCGTAAACTGGAGAGCCAAGGGGTGGTCAGCAGGGCTCATTCACCTTTCAACAGCCCTATATGGCCAGTGCGTAAGTCCAGTGGAGAATGGAGACTGATGGTGGATTACCATGCTCTGAATGAAGTCACCCCACCGCTAAGCGCTGCTGTGCCAGACATGTTGGAGCTTCAGTACGAGCTGGAGTCCAAGGCAGCAAAGTGGTATGCGACCATTGATATTGCCAATGCCTTCTTCTCCATTCTTTTGGCAGCAGAGTGCAGGGCCCAGTTTGCCTTCACCTGGAAGGGCGTACAGTACACCTGGAACCAACTGCCCCAGGGGTGGAAACACAGCCCCACCATCTGCCATGGACTGATCCAGACTGCACTGGAAAAGGGTGAGGCTCCTGAACACCTACAGTACATCGATGACATCATTGTGTGGGGGAATACAGCAGGGGAAGTCTTCAACAAAGGAGAGAAGATCATCCAGATTCTGCTGAAAGCTAGTTCTGCCATTATGTGAAGTAAGGTTAAGGGACTGGCTCAAGAAATCCAGTTTCTGGGAGTAAAGTGGCAAGATGGACGGCGGCAGATCCCCATAGAAGTAATTAACAAGATCACTGCCATGTCTCCACCTACCAACAAGAAGGAGACACAAGTTTTCCTAGGTGCCATAGGCTTTTGGAGAATGCACACTCCCAAGTACAGCCAGATTGTGAGCCCTCTCTACCTGGTCAGCTGCAAGAAGAATCATTTCCACTGGGGCCCTGAACAGCAACAAGCCTTTGCCCAGATCAAGCAGGAGATCGCTCATGCAGTAGCCCTTGGCCCAGTCAGGACGGGACCAGAGGTGAAGAACGTGCTCTACTCTGCAGCCGGGAACAATGGTTTGTCCTGGAGCCTTTGGCAGAAGGTGCCTGGGGAGACTCGGGGCCGACCACTGGGATTCTGGAGCTGAAGCTACAGAGGATCTGAAGCCAACTACACTCCCACAGAGAAGGAAATCTTAGCCACCTATGAAGGACTTCAAGCTGCCTCGGAAGTAATTGGCACTGAAACACAGCTGCTTTTGGCACCCCAAAGACCGGTGCTGGGGTGGATGTTCAAGGGGAAGGTTCCGTCCACGCATCACACCACTGACAGCACATGGAGCAAATGGATTGCCCTCATCACACAGCGCACCTGTATTGGAAACCTGAATCACCCTCGGATTCTGGAAATTATAACTAACTGGCCTGAAGGTGAGACTTTTGGATTGTCTTCTAAAGAAGAAGAAGAAGTGACACGTGCCGAGGAAGTCCCACCATATAACAAGCTACCAGAGACTGAATGACAATATGCCCTTTTCACTGATAGTTCCTGACGAATTGTAAGCACTAACCGGAAATGGAAAGCTGCAGTCTGGAGTCCCACACGACAAGTTGCACAAGCTATTGATGGACAAGGTGGATCAAGTCAGGTTGCAGAATTTAAAGCCATCCAGCTGGCTTTAGATATTGGCAAATGAGAGAAGTGGCCAAGACTCTATCTCTATACCGACTCGTGGATGGCAGCTAATGCTCTGTGGGGATGGCTGAATTGCTGGAAAAAGGCCAGCTGGCAGTGCAGAGGGAAAGCCATCTGGGCTGCTGAGATTTGGCAGAACATTGCCGCCTGAGTAGAGAAGGTGATCATGAAGGTTCGACACGTCGACGCACATGTGTCCAAGAGTCGGGCTAATGAAGAGCATCACAACAACGAGCAGGTGGACAAAGCTGCCAAAGTGAAAGTATCACAGGTGGACCTCGACTGGCAGCACAAGGGAGAAGTATTCCTAGCTCTGGGCCCATGATGCATCTGGTCATCAGGGGAGAGATGCAACATACCAATGGGCCCATGACCGAGGGGTGAACCTTACTATGGACAACATCTCACAGGTCATCCACAACTGTGAGACCTACGCTGCAATCAAACGGGCCAAATGGGTAAAGACTCTGTGGTACGGTGGATGATGGTTGAAACACAGGTATGGGGAAGCCTGGCAGATTGACTACATCACCCTTCCCCAAACCCAGCAAGGTAAGCATTATGTGCTGACTGTGGTGGAAGCCACCACTGGATGGTTGGATACCTACCCTGTGCCTCATGCTACTGCTCGGAATACTTTCTTAGGCCTAGATAAACAGGGCCTATGGAGACATGGCACCCCTGAAAGAATCGAGTCAGACAATGAGACCCATTTCAAGAACAGCTTTATAAACACCTGGGCTAGAGAACATGGCATTGAATGGATATATCACATCCCTTATCATGCACCGGCTGCCAGGAAAGTTGAATGGTGCAATGGGTTACTTAAGACTACCCTGAAGGTGCTTGGTGGGGGGACTTTCAAAAATTAGGAAGTGAACTTAGCGAAGGCAACCTGGATGGTCAACACTCAAGGGTCAATCAATCGAGCTGGTCCTGCCCAGTCTGAACCCTTGTACAGAGTGTATAAGGTCCCTGTGGTTCATATGAAAGGCATTTTAGGAAAAACTGTTTAGATTAATCCCACCTCAGGCAAAGGCAGACCCATCCGTGGGATTGTTTTTGCTCAAGGACCTCGTTCCACTTGGTAGGTGATGCAGAAAGATGGGGAAACCCGTTGTGTACCACAGGGAGACCTAATTTTAAGTGAGAACTGGGTGTAAGGTTTCATTCTGTATATGTGTATGTATAAGCATGTGTATATTTATCTATCTAGCTGTAAGGATGTATTAATTTGGGTATGATGTAGATAGTCATAGAATAAGAGGTGGATTATGTCCTAGGTTACAATGTAAGATGTGCCCAAAGTATGTATTCTGTCACCATCTACATGAGCTGTTGAAACTAGGTTGGGCAGTTTCCCTTGCCCCTTCCCTCCAGACTATCTTCTGTTAATGGCCCATCAATGCCCTGCTGCATGACTCGTAGATACCTCCCTCCAGGAGCTATCTCTGTTTTAATGGGCAATCAATGACCCATTGCAAGACTGATAAAATGATATCAACCCATTGTGAGATGCTCCATTCAGGGGGAGGAGCCAAGCGTTCCCACCTGGATATAATCTGGGATTTGGGACAACACTGGCAGCCTTACCCACTGGATTCCCAGAGGACAAGAGCTACCAGACCTTTCTGCAAGAACACTGCTTCAACAAGACCACCTCATCTGGACTGCTACCAGCACGGTTTCAGGTTGTATTCTGACTCTGTCAGTGATCTTTTGTACTATTGCATGTGTTTTATTTTATTTTACCTTTTTTTTTTTTTTTTCTCCCCCCTATTAAATTGTTTTTTCTGACTTAGAATCTCTCGCTGGTTTTGCCTTCAAGCCAGTACAGCTATTGTCTTTTTCTACCATGATAATAAAACATTGCCTTTATTCTGATTTCTTTCTTGTAATGTTTTTTAATTCCTCCTTGCAGTTCAAAGTTCCTCAGAGCACGATTAGATCATTAGAATTTCTTGCCAACTGCTAGTTTCAGCTGGCATGGAAAAAGGCAAGCAGAAGTCTTTGCCAGCTCTTGCATTAGTTATGCTGTAAGAATTGTTAGGAAGACAGAAAACTATTCAGAAAAGTCATAAAGTCATGAAATATGAAAAGATAAAATGTTGGACCTCAATGTATTATATTGAATTGAGGACAAATTCTCCCATTCACTGCTTTCAGTGAATGTAAATTGGTTGTATCGTGTCAAACTAAATGTTCATTTGGCAAAATATTCTCTCTCTACAGTAACTGGTAGGAGAAGCTGAGGCAGGAGTACACGACAATAAGGAAATATTGTGATATATCTTCAGCTGGAACTCCAGGAGTTGTAGATAACAGTGACTGGAGTTTCTCACTGGACTCTGCCTTGCTCCTTAAAGTGATCCAAAATTTTACCATCAGCAGCTTCCTGTGCCAGTAAGATCTGTGCTTGAGCTATGTGATTATTTCCTTTTCTGTTTCTGGGTTTTGAGTGCATCTTTCTAAGTGTCATCGTTTTTATGTGGGGAGGGATGTTACCATTCCTATCAATTTTTCTTGTGCTGACTTACTATAACTCCATTCATCTCAGGGTTGGCCTTCTTTGGATTTCTTACTTTCACCCTAGTTATCTGTTTGTTTAATGATCCAGATGCATAATCATTGGCTAGCCTTGGTTAGTACCTTTGAACTCACATGATGGTTGATGACAAACTGCACACCCAGCCCAGAAAGCCAAACATGTCTTGGGTTGCACCCAAAGCAGCCTGGGTAGGAGGGGAGGGAGGGGATTCTGCTGCTCTGCTCCACTCTGGAGGACACAAAGTTGATTAGAGGTACAAAGACAGGCTGAGAAATTTGGGGCTTCTCACTCTCTAGGGAAGAGAAAGTTTCATGGAGACCTCCTAGCAGCCTTCCCCTATTGGAGGCCTACAGGGAAGACAGAGCAACTCCTCAGAAATTGTATTGATAGAATGAGAAGTAATGAGTACAAAATGAAAGGAAAAACTTAGGCTAGATGTTAGGAAGAAATTCTCACCTGTGAGGGTGGTGAGATGTTGTAATGCATTAATTTGGTTTATATTGTGTTTCATTGGATTTGTAATGTTTTCTTCCCTGTTCCCCTTGGAAACTCTATCCCGTGGTTTGTCCGTGCTCGTCTGCGCCCATCCCCCACACTGGAATGTAACCCAACTCTGTTCTGTTCCCACCTTTTCCCTGATTGGGTAGTGGCTTGTCCCTGCCTCTGGGTCCATCCCCCCAGGGAAAAACCCCTGGGAACAGGCAGGGCCGTTGGCTCTCTGGCACCAGTGGGGATGGGAAAGGAGCTAAGGTAGCTCTGGACCAAATAAAGCTATAATTCCCTCCCCTCCCAGACAAAGAACAGGTTCCTTTGCCATTGGCGGTCATCTGGGTCTCACTAAAGAACCACCACAGCTGCTGCCTAAACTTGGGGTTCGAAGCCACAAGGGGTTCCCAGAAAGCTGGAAGAACCATGTGGGGAGCACGTGGCCAAGCAATTTCACTCAGGCATGTGAGTCATGAAACATGGCAGAGAGGCAGACCCGTTAGGCTTGGTGTTTGCTGTGGAGTCTCCAAACCACAGGATTCCACAGGCCAGGGCTGTAGCTTTTTCATTGGGACTTAAAAAACCCATCGGATTGCTGCGAGGAAGCCCCAGGAATGGCAGGCTGCTCCCAGAGAAGGTGACCACATGTTCGTGGAAAGCTGACCCTGGGAACTGAGATTGGAAGCTCTTTTTGCACCAAAAAGGTCAGTCTCAGGCAAAAGGAGTGATTGGGAAAGAAAGGAAAGATTCGTCTGAACAGTGGATTTTTGGTGAATATCTAAGGGAAAATCTTTTTAAGAGGCAGTGCTCCTCAGAGAAAAGGTTTTTTTTTTTCCTTTTGGGGAAGGTTTTTGCTTTCAGAGTAAACCTTCAGGGTGTTTTAATAGCACCTTTCTTTCAGCAGCTGGGGGGGGTGGGGGGGGGGTGTGCAAAAGGTAACTGCTTCCCTTTGGCTCCTTTTTTTTCTCTCCAGCGAGGGTCTTTTTTTAACTTTCAGTTTCCCAGTCACAGTTAAAGAGGACACAGAAACTTAAAATCTGAGCCAAAAATGGGTGCTAGGCTGTCTGTGTCTCAAAAAAGAGTCTATTATTAAATTTTAAGTGCCATGGATAATGGGGAAATGAATTGTTTGAAGAAACAATTTTAAAAATTCATTCACTGGTTATTTTCTCAGTTTCCATGTGTATCATTATAGCAAATAAGCTCCACAGAATTTTGGGAAGCTGTTGCAAAAAAATTGTCTCAGTCAAGTTCCCCTAATGATAAAAAAAAGCAAATTTTGCTCTTTGGAGCTTGCAGATTTTATTTGCAATGCAAAAAAAAAAATGAAAAGAAAAAAAAGCCAGCTCTTTGTGGATTTTGCCCAGTTTCCTCAGTTTCTCCCTATCCCGACCCCAAAATCCCTTCCCCCAAATCAGATATTCCTCAAGAAACCCCTAAACTTTCCCCCAAACTCCCTTCTTCCCCAGTTTGTAAACCCCGGGTTTGGTTTACTTTTGCAGGTAGCCCAAGTGCACAAACCCCCAATCTTAGTGAATCCCAAACTAGTCTTAATTCAGAAGGGGGGGGTCACAAGATGGAGGGGACTCCTTTGTTCAAAATGGCCAAAGCCATGTGCTCTCGAGTCATGAGGAGCCTCTCTCTTTGTCTGTCCCTCCTTCCCACAATCCCTTTCACAATCCCTTCCTTTCCCCAGAACCCTCTTTCCCTTCCGTGCCGGCCCCTGGCACTGCCCTCTCCTCTGACTCTGCCCCTACCCTCAAACCTCCGCCCACCAACTCTGCCCTGTGCGACTCAAGCCTCCAGCCCCTCCCTGCCCCTGGTTCCCACGGTTTCCCCGCCCACAGTTCCAGTTCCGATGGCCCAGAGGGGAGGGAGGGGGGACCCAGGAACCCAGTGGCAGGAAGTGATGCTGGCTCTTTTGCCACCCCTTTCACATACCGACAGTCAAAAAAGGGGGGTGCTGTCCACAGTAATTGGGACCCCTTCCCCCAACAAGTGATTCAAGATTTATGCAAAACTCAGGCCAATTTTGGATGCAAAACTGAATACTTTCACAGCCTTTTAAAAGCAAATTTAGCAGGGAATCCTATTGTTCCCTTTGACCTCCGGCAGCTTATTTCTTTCCTCCTTTTGTCCACACAGTTTAGGCTTTGGGACTCTACATGGGAAAAAAGTGTTAGGAGATTTACTTCTGGAGCTTTGGCAAAATCCAAATAATAATAATAATGATAATAATAATTTGCCAATTCAATTAGAACATCTATATGGTGATGGTGAATGGGTCTCAGCCCTCAAGCAGGCTCAGGAAATTCCTTTAGCTGTTTTGGAGCACATTAAAGATGCTGCTTCCAAAGCATTCTTTTCAATCCAGCCCAATGGGCCTTTCCAATCTTACAGTAAAATAAAGCAGCTTCCATCAGAACCTTTTGTAGCATTTGTGGAGCGATTAACCCGAGCTATCAAGTTACAGGTTAAGAATGAAGGAACCCAAGAACAGGTCCTGGAGGAGATGGTGCTGACCAATGCAAACAAACTGTGCAAGGCAGCCATCCTCAGCCTGCCCATGGAACCAGTGCCAACCTTAGATGACATGCTCCACATGTGTACCAAGAAGGTTCCTGTCATGACAGCTCACCTAAACCACAGTTCCAGAGATGCGTTCATTTCACCGCAAAGTGCTGCTGCAGCAGACTCCATGCCCCCTGTACCTGTGCCACGGCCACTGCCCAAGAGAAGAATGACATATCTCCTGTGCAATCAGGCTGGACATTGGGCATCTCAATACCCTTTTAAGAAGTAACTTCTGGACTTTTGGGACAATGGGGGTGGTGGGTCTCAAGGGTCCAAAGGGAATTTTTCGAAAAACTAAAATATGAGCGCCGGCTTGCCCAGCGTGCTGACATAAATAGGGCAAGTCCAAGGAGGGGGGTGAAAAACTAGAAAATGCAAATGTTCAATTAACTAATCCTGCTACAACCAGTTCTGCCTTTCAGCAGCAGTCACCAGATATGACCCTTTCAGATCATGACGTGAGCAGACCTTGTCTAACCACTGAATGTCTCCAAAAGCCTTTTAGGTTGCAACTGACAGAATCCTTGCACTTAAGTGACACAGACTGGCATTTAGGTTCATTGGTCTACAAGTGCTAGGCTCCTGGCAACACGTTGGCAGTAAGTATGTCATCCTTGGGGACACCAAGTACACACCGAGAGAGATCGAGATCCTTCCGGGTCTTGCCTCATCAAACCCTAAACAAGTAGTTCTCTGGCTGCGCTGTGTTTGCCCACCTTTGTTTCTGCTAAGGGGCAGATAATAGCTCAGGCAAATCCAGCACCTGACCCATTCCCTGGAAAAAACAGCACAAGGAACAAACACCTTGAGGTTTGGCGCACACGAGTTATTGGGAGGGACAAACTCATAATAGGGTGTGAGGTCCGTCACAGTGGGGAAGTAGTAAACCTCAAAGGGGTTTTGGACACAGGCACGGATATAACGATTGTACCAGAAAGGATGTAGCTCCACACCGCAAAATGTGGCTTGGCACATAGAAGTTATAGAGGGGATGAAATGAAATACAATCAAAAAGTGTTGTGCAAATTAAGGGCCCAAAACGACAATTAGCTACACTGCGTCCATTTGTTTTAGATTATTCAGAGCCCTTGTGGGGGAGAGACCTGATGGCCCAGTGGAGGGTCACAACTGGCATTCCAGCTGCCCCCTTGGTTTCTCAGGCTGTGGCCACTGAAGAGCGCCATACCCAGAAACTCAGCTGGAAAACTGGTTCACCAGTCTGGGTAGAGCAGTGGCCACTCAGTAAAGAAAAATTGAAGGCACTTCAGGAGCTAGTGGATGAACAGCTAGCTAAAGGCCACATTGTGGAAAACACGTCTCCATGGAATTCCCAAGTCTGTCTTATAAAAAAGACAAACAAAGGCAAGTGGCGGCTCCTCCACAATCTCCGTCAAATTAATAATGTCATTGAGGACATGGGTTCTCTCCAACCAGGGATGCCATCCCCAGCAATGCTCCCCCCAAATTGGAATTTGGCAATTACTGATATCAAAGATTGTTTTTCCCAGATCCCTCTGCACCCTGACGATTCTCCACATTTCGTCTTCTCGGTCCCTACCCTCAACCGAGAAGCCCCGAGAAAAAGATACCACTGGAAATTTCTTAACCAAGGGATGAAAAACTTGGCATCTATTTTTCAGTGGTACCTCTCTTCCCTGCTGTCCCCAATGCGTGCAGCTGTAGGAGAAGCCATCACCCTGCACTACATGGATGATGTGCTCGTGTGTGCCCCCATTGATGACTTACTGTCCCACGCGCTTGACCTGACAATCAATTCTTTGGTTGCTGCAGGGTGTGAGATTCAGGAGGAAAAGATTCAAAGGATGCCGCCTTGGAAGTACCTGGGTCTGGAGATTGGTAAATGGACAATTGTGCCGCAAAAATTGGTTGTCAAAAATAACATCAAGACCTTAGCAGCTGACCAGCAGTTGTGTGTCTCCTTAAATTGGGTAAGACCTTGGCTAGGTCTGAACACTGAAGATCTAGACCCCCTCTTTAATCTTTTAAAAGGGGGAGAGGAGCTAAGTTCTCCGAGGACCCTCACCCAAGAGGCACGAGCAGCCCTAGAAAAGGTACAGGACTGTATGGCCAGCTACCAGACAGGCCAACAGGTGCAAATCAGACTTGCCATTCAAATTCATCATTTTAGGCAAATTGCCACACTTACATAAGATGATTTTTCAGTGGGAAAGAGTGGAAAAATCAAAAAAGGACGAAGATTGTAGAGATCCCCTCTCAGTCATAGAGTGGGTTGTCCTCAGTCACCACTGGTCCAAAAGAATGACCAGGCCACAGGAACTGGTAGCAGAATTGATTCAGAAAGCCAGGACCTGGATCAGGGAGTTGTCAGAATGTGATTTTGAGTGTATTCACATCCCAATTGAGACAAACTTGGGCCAAATCACAAAGGCAATGCTGGAGCACTGGATTCATGAAAATGAAGCTTTGCAGTTTGCTCTGGATAGCTACACAGGTCAAATTTCAATTCATCAGCCTGCTCACAAATTATTTAGAGAACAAATTCAGTTCAAATTATCATTAAAAAATGTTCAGAGCAGGAGGCCTTTAAAGGCTCTCACCATTTTTACAGATGCATCTGGAGCCTCTTATAAGTCAGTAATAACGTGAAAAGATCCTCAAATTCAGCAGTGGGAAAAAGATATTGTCAAGGTGGAAGGATCACCTCAGGTAGCTGAGTTGGTTGCAGTTGTTAGAGCTGCATTTGAAAAGTTTCCTGAACCATTCAATTTGGTCACAGATTCAGCCTATGTAGCAGGTGTAGTATCCAGAGCTGAGCAAGTTGTACTGAGTGAGGTCTCCAATTCTGCACTTTTCAACTCGCTCTCAAAACTAGTAAATCTGATCTCCCACCAAGAGCAACAATTTTATGTGATGCACATCAGATCACACACCGATTTACCAGGATTCATAGCCGAGGGCAACAGAAGGGCTGATGCTCTTGCTGCGCCTGTGGAGATGGTCCCACTCCCAGACATCTTTGAACAAGCCAAAATCAGCCATCAGCTTTTTCACCAGAATGCACCAGGCCTAGTCCACCATTTCCACCTAACTCAGGAAGAGGCTCGGGCAATTGTGTCAATGTGTCCCTCGTGCCAGCAACACTCACTCCCATCCCTGAGTGCAGGAGCAGACCCCAGGGGATTGAAGAGCTGTGAGGTATGGCAGACAGACGTGACACACATCATGTCCTTTGGTAGGCAAAGGTATGTCCATCTATCTGTAGACACCTTTTCTGGAGTTGTCTATGCCTCTGCCCATGCAGGGGAGAAGTCTAGTGATGCCATGAAACACCTAATACAGGCTTTCTCCTTCCTGGGCATCCCCAAATCAATAAAAACTGATAATGGACCCACGTACACATGCAAGGAGTTCAGAAGCTTCCTGCAGCAATGGGGAGTAGAGCACAAAACAGGCATCCCCTACTCCCTGACAGGTCAGGCCATCATGGAAAGGACCCACCAAAATCTCAAAAGGGTCCTCAACCAACAACATCAGTCTCTAAAATTAGAAACACCCCAGATCCAGTTGTCCAAAGCCTTGTTCACTCTGAACTTTTTAAATTGCACGTTTGAAAATCTTAACCCACCAATTGAGAGGACTGCCAACTGCAGCTGAAAGCAAAGCTACCGGTAATGGTAAAGGATCCAGCAACCAGGGAAACAGAGAGTCCTCATGATCTGATCACCTGGGGTCATGGGTACACCTGCATGTCCACTCCCTCAAGTCTCAAGTGGGTGCCAGCCATGTGGGTGAAACCCTTCATCCCTAAAACTGCGAAGCCACCTGCAGAGGCCCCACAAGTGGCCAGTGCTGCCTGGAGGAGGAGAAAACACTGAACCCTCTCCTGATTATCCCTTAACAGTGTTTTTCTGGACAGTTTGTTTGCACTAAAGGTAATTTTTTTCTTCTCCAACTTTAAAGGTACTCAAGGTCTGAATTCTGAACATCTCCCACGGACTGAGCCTTCCTCCTTTTCAATTTAATAAGAAAGGGGGAAAGGTTGTAATGCATTGATTGGGTTTATATTGTGTTTCATTGGATTTGTAATGTTTTCTTCCCTGTTCCCCTTGGAAACTATCCCGTGGTTTGTCTGTGCTGGGCCGTGCCCATCCCCCACACTGGAATGTAACCCAACTCTGTTCTGTTCCCACCTTTTCCCTGATTGGGTAGTGGCTTGTCCCTGCCTCTGGGCCTGTCCCCCCTGGGAAAAAGCCCTGGGACAGGCAGGGCCGCTGGCTCTCTGATGCCAGTGGGGATGGGAAAGGAGCTAAGATAGCTCTGGACCAAAAAAAGCTATAATCTCTACCCCCTTCCCCCACCCCAGACAAAGAACAGGCTATTTTCCTTTGCCATTGGTGGTCATCTGGGTCTCTCTAAAGAACCACCACAGTGAGACATTGGGACAGGTTGTCCAAGGAGGCTGCGGCTATCCCAACCCTGTTAACCCTGTTAAAGGCCAGGTTGAATAATACTTTGAGCAACCTGGTCTAGTGGAAGATAACCCTGCCCATGGAAGTGGTGTTGGAAATAGATGATATTTAAGGTCCCTACCAACCCATAACAATCTATAATTCCGTGTTATCATTTTCAGATGGGCCAATATTGACAAGGTGCCTGGCCACAGGCTTCAAGATGCTGGTGTGCTATGGACACAACCATGTAATGAAGCTTCTGATTCACTCTAGACTTGTCCTTATGCTATTTGCTTTTCCTTTCATCACTACTGAACCTCCATGTGACACCTACACAGAATTGCCTACTGTGTGGACTGGGTTCTCTTTCTGGAGTCCTAATAGCTTGCACAGTCTGACATTCTTTGGGTAGAGTTAGGATTGTGTTCCTCACATGTACTTTGCATTTACCTACACAAAATTTATTCTGGAATTTTATTACCTTGCCATTCAAAATCATGAAAACTTTTGCAGGAAGGTTTATTCTTACAATCCTGAATTATTTTAATTTATAGTCAATAAATTTTGCCATTTCTGGAACCCACCTCCTTTGCCAGATAATTTATGACTGCATTTTTCATTTCAGAGTCTCACACAAATCCATTTTCCAGGAAATTTTATCATCCTTCCCTTTGCCTCCTGGGCTTGACCATCTTGCTTAGAAATTTCAAAGCAAATTTAGGATCAACTTCTTTTTCTTGCAACATTGAGAAAAAAATTTCTGCACAGATTAAATCAGGCTATCTTCAGGAAGTGCTGATGCTTTCAGTGTAATGTTTTGTTTTCTCCAAAACCAAACAATGTTCTGTTTTCTCCAAACTGGGATCTATTAAAAGTTTTCAGTAACATAACTGAAAATGGATTAGTACAGTTTTGTATATATGTGATGGTACTGCGTTACTGAGTTGATTGAATCTTTTTTTCATTGCTACTTTTAGTCTGTTGTTTATTATCAAAAATGATATCATTATTATAATGGAGTACATATTCTCTCCATGATTTCAGTGGAGCATATCAAATAAACCCAGGCATCTGAAATTGGAATGTGTGAAAAATGCAGTATTTCTGTCAACAGAATATTTCTGTTAAATAAGTGCTGCTAATGAATCTCCTGTAAAGCTGCTTTTGGAATAAGTCAAGGGTGATAGAAGAATTTGCGCAGTTGGAGGACAGCATTTAGCTTTGCAGCAATAATATGTCATTTGTTTCATATCTTTTGGATAAAATGCATTTTTCTAATTTATATAAAATTTTTATGTACTTAACTATGAAAAAACATGTACTTTAAATGTAATTTGTAAAGGCATTAATGTTTACAAATGTGAAAAGTTAGTTATTGTTTCATTTATACTCAAGTAATATTATTCATTAGACAACTTTGAAAAGAAAGCCACCCAAACCACTTCCCCTTCATTCTTCTGTTTTCAACATTTTCTTCATTATCCTTTAAGGGGACTTTACTATGAAATTCTAAATGTAAAAATCATGCCTTCAGCTTTTTGCAGAAGAAGTGGACAATAAAAAAGCAAAGTCACCTTGCAGAGCTCACAACATACAATTTTAAGTAAAACAGACCAGGAGGGAAGTGTAACTTATAACTGGAGAGCTGAAAATCTAGCCAGATCAGCTGTTCCTTTTTCATTATTCAAAATGTAAATCATAGGGCGAGAAGAGAAAATTGCTTTTCCAAAGAGCAAATATCATCACCCAGCTCTTTCCTAGACAGTTTTCCCTTTCAGTCTCTAATCCACCTGTCCTGCCAGTGACCATCTCTAGTCCTCAAGGAAGCCATATTTCAGTTTTACCAGCACTGCTAGTTAGAACATTAACAGGCCTGATGATGTTTGTTCCTGATCTCTGTGATTACAAAGAAATCACCCATACACTCATGTCCCTGGTTCATCTCATCTCATGTAACCAGCAAAATACCCGTATTTCAAGACAGAACAAATGTTCTCAGATAGCTTTAGGTAGGAATTCTGTGAATAATGAGTCATGTTGTCACTTTGTATGTTTTTCCAGATTAATTTTCACTTAAAATAACAGAGGTACCTGTTTTATTAGAGGCAAATTTAACATAACTTAAGGTATTTCTCAGAATGTCTCTGTTGCTTTTCTATATGTTATAAGACTTGCCTCAAAAATTTTAATCTGAGTAATAGTAGCAACCACGTTAGCTCAAAAAGAAGCATTTGGGGTCTGAATGAGATGAGGGGGGCACTCTAGAAGTTTTATATTAAAGTACTGTTTTTCTAAATGTGACAATGTTTATGTCGTGTACATACTAATGAATTTTACATAGCTTTCATGATTCTTAGCTTTGTTAGGTGTTATTTTACATTTATTACTCTATTCTTAATATTACTTCCAGTAGCAGGACTTTTGTTCTTGAAAGAATTGAAGTAAAATGATGTAAATGTTTTGAATCTGATATTCTGTGCAATCAGAACTTACCTCTCTTGATTTCTTCAGTGTATAAAAGAAAATATCAATACCCATATCAGAATCTGATTACAGCTCAAGTTTACAACACATTCTTGAACAACATTTTCTATCTAATTAACACATTTTCCTTATGTATTAATTACAGACCAATCTGTTTGTAGATTAAAAAAAGCCCAGCCTTTTCTCCTTTATCTGCTAGTCCTGGGAAACAATGCTGTGGAGTTAGTAGGTGTTAGCAAAGAGCAGCAGGTTTGAAATATATTTATGATGTCAATATTTTACTGCTCCATGTAATTTCCCATTTAAGAATAAATACTCATCACATTAATCATGAGCTAAGTTGCCTTCTTGGGAGGAAACTGAGTGAAAAATAATTTTATGATTTGCTGATAGTTTAGTTGTCAGCAAGGAAAGTATGAAGGCCAGATACTTTGGATCCTAGACCTGTCAGCCATAAAATGTATCTATTCACTATATCATAACTACTAATTTGACAGAAGTAGAATGTCTTTTCTTGCTACAGAAATAAATTGGAAATCACTATCACAATTGAAGCAATTGATTAATATTAGTCGAGTAATATTAACCTATTATAAATGTACCTTATAAAATGTGTATTCAAATGATTTTATTTAAATTACTGAATTCTCTGTCAACATGAAAAGTTTTTTTAAGGCCATTCAGTTTTTGAATGTTAAGCAGCATTAACTATTTGCATACATCAGTGCAATCAGCTTTGTGTTCCATTGACACAAATACACAAATGCTCTTTAAAAATTGTGAATGTTACTATCCTTTCATTAAGGATCTGTGTTAAATGAGGTTTTAGATTGAAGTGAAGACAGTAGTTCAAGCATAGCACCTATGAACTCAGAAATATTACCCACAGACCTAAGCCTAAGCATTTCCCTTAGTTCTGCAGTTGGATGAAGTGAAGATAAACCCAAGATAGCTGACTTTCTCTTTAGACAGAGGACAATATTTGTTTACTGTGTGCTATGCCAAAAAAATAACCATGATCTATAAGAATTGGTAATGATACCGGTACCAATGTGAGTATTCTTTTTTTTGGGTTGAAATACTACAACTTAATGTCTCTTTCCCCTTATACCCCTTTCTCTCTTTTTCTAGATGCAGCAATTGTTCCATGAAAACTATGAACACAACCGCAAGGGTTACATTCAAGATCTTCGCAACAGCAAGATCCACACAGCCATAACACTTCATCCAAACAAAAGACCAGCCTACCAATATAGGCTACACAATTACATACTGAGTCGCAAAATTTCTGAACTGCGCCATCGGACCATCCAGCTCCATCGAGAAAGTGTTGTGATGAGCAAGCTCAGTAACACTGAAGTAAATAAGGAAGATCAGCAACTGGGAGTGGTGCCGTCTTTCAATAATTTCCAGCCACATGAAAGGGATGAAGTCATCGAGTGGGAGTTCCTGACAGGAAAGTTTCTTTACTCAATGATGGAGAACCAGCCACCCCGGCAGAGCCTGAGCAGCGTCCTGCAGGCTGCACTGGATGATACTGTGATGCAGGTCATGGAAATGATAAATGAGAACTCCAGATCTAGAGGAAGGCTCATTGACTTCAAGGAAATACAGTATGGGTACCGCAGGGTAGACCCTCTGCATGGAGTAGAGTACATCCTGGATTTATTGCTTTTATACAAAAGGCACAAAGGAAGGAAAGTTACAGTTCCAGTAAGACGCCATGCTTACCTTCAGCAATTGTTTAGCAAACCTTTCTTCAAAGAAGCGGAGGAGCTGGATGTGAAAGGCTTGCTGGAGAACACCAACACTGACACTCAATCCTTCTCTTTCCTTTCAAATTCTTTAAGGATGTTTTCCTCATCATTCCAAGGCACCAAAGACATTGGGAGACACAGTGACAAGAAAATACATATTCTTGTCCCTATCACAGGAAGATTTGATACTTTCTCAAGATTTATGGATAATTTTGAGAAGACTTGTCTGATTCCCAAACAGAACATAAAGTTGGCAATAATTCTATTCAGTTCTGAGTTGGGACAAGACTCTAGCAAACACATAGAGCTAATGAAAAAATACAGCATTAAGTATCCCAAGGCAGATATGACCCTGATTCCAATGTCAGGAAAGTTTTCTAGAGGTTTAGGTCTTGAGATGGCCTCCTCTCAGTTTGACAATGACACTTTGCTGCTGTTCTGTGATGTTGATCTTGTATTCACATCAGACTTCCTCCAGCGATGCAGAGATAACACTATTCAGGGAGAACAGGTTTACTACCCTATCATCTTCAGCCAATATGATCCAAAAGTAATATATGGAGGCAACCCTCCAGCTGACAGTAGTTTTGTTTTCACAAAAAGAACTGGATTTTGGAGGGAGTATGGATTTGGAATTACCTGTATTTACAAAAGTGATCTACTTACTGCTGGTGGATTTGATACCTCGATTCAAGGCTGGGGACTTGAGGATGTAGATCTCTTTACTAAAGTGATAATGTCTGGCTTGAAGGCTTTCAGAAGTCAGGAAGTAGGAGTTGTCCATATTTTTCATCCTGTTCAGTGTGACCCCAGTTTAGATCCGAAACAATATAAAATGTGCTTAGGATCCAAAGCAAGTACATTTGCCTCTACCATGCAGCTCGCTGGACTTTGGCTACAGAAACATTTGGGTGTCAGGTACAATTGGACTCTCTTCTGACAACTCAGCCTATTTGGCCTTTTTAGGGGAGTTTACCTCATTGCTATTATTTGATTTTGCTGTCGTAATTTTAAACTCTCTCCTTGTAGTCTTCCAAAGACTGTTGACCTCAAATGGGGTGACTCTGCTGTTCACTGATGTTTCTTATACCTACTGAACTAATGAGGTGAATTCATTCATATTTCCCTAATTTGAAATTCAGTCTGGTCATGGAAATCATACAAGCCCATGAAGCAAATTCATCACAAAAGACTGTATTAGAAGAATGTTGTCTTTCTGCTTTTGGATTCAGTATCATCTTTGTTGCATTTTTCGGATTTGATGTGATACAAATATTTACTAGTGAAGGTACCACAAAAGTGCTTTATGCTTCTTCTGGGGATGGAACTCTAAGATAAACTTGAGTTTTATAATTTATATGAAGACTTATATGTATAAACGCTACTTTTCTTCATCTTTAGAATTTTTTAAGTAAATGAATAACTATAATTGTACCTTTATTTTTTAAAAAAAAAGAGTAAAGCTGAAGAGCTACTTGCAAATGCAACTGGTACTGGCTACCAAGGTCCTTAAATGTTTTATTATGAAAGCTTGACTCCTTGTTATTCAGTTAAAGTGTAAATGAACTTTACTTTCACAACAAACAGGATTTAATCAAAAGTTCATGTATACTTTGAAGATTTTTGAGCCAACATCCTTCATTTGCAGGCAAGAAGAAACAATGACTCAACATTAATGATAAAGTGCAAGCATACAATGTTCTTACTTTGAAATACATAGGTTGCTCTTTCTCTTTTTAAAATGAGTCCCTATTACATAATTTTCTTTTACATTCCTATCATAAGGTTGCAATTCTCTGCAGTTAAAAGTTAAAGCTCTATTTTTTGTTTTACATTTTGCATGAATATTGGTACTCAGTAGCAACTTACTGTTAAAACTAAAGTAACTGTAGAATAGTTATTTAAGTTTCAAAATTGACTATTGCTGGTCAAGTTTCTTGCCAATATATTTATATTAGTGGAGGTTATAAGACTGTGTTCAGATTCATCTCTCCAAGCAGCCTGAAGTTGTCATATTGTGGATTCATGAAGTATTCAAAGTAATTCCAACAGGAGAAATAATAGAATAAATTTCTGTATTTTAAAGAAACATTTATATAGGGATATATATGTGTGTGTGTGCGTGTGTGTATATCCCTATATATATAGATATATAGAGAGAGTAATTTCAAAGGATGTTCCACTTTTCAGTTCAGGCAGTGATTTGTTACAGTCATTGTTATTTTTGCCACATACTTGGAGCATTTCATGTTATACTGTGGTAAGAGCTTAGAGACATTCAGGAAGCCATCAGAATTCAGCTAAACTTAAGTTATTCCAGTGGATACATCTAATAACCTCAGTACCCTTGATTTCACACTATATTTCAGACAGAGCTGGGCAAGAAAAAGATTTAAGTTTTTCAGCTGTAACTGTTTCTGTGTTTCCTTAAAAAGAAAAAAAAAAAAAAAATCAAAACCAAAAACACCCCACAAAACCCCCCAAAAAACCAACACACACACCCCCCCCCCCCCCCGCCCCCCCACCCCTCCCCCAAACAACTAAGAGATTGGAATTCACGGGCACATCTGTTTGCGTGAGGATATCCAGATAATTTCCTAAGACATGAAGAAGCTATGTAGGTTAGTTAATGTCTCTTATCTGTGGTTCTCTGTTCTAGACTGGCTGCCAAAGAAAAAGGCAACCCTGACGAGGATTGAGTAAACTCAGAATTAAGGGATTGGCCATAGTTTGTTGTGTGCTTTAAAAAAAAGGCCATTCCCTTGCCCTGGACCAGGTAGTAACTGCGGTGGATGAGAACCAGCCCTCCTCAAGCAGAGCTCCTCGCTCATTATTTTCCTGGAGGCTCTTGCCTTCCTAGCCCAGTATTTTTAGCTCAAATGTCTGTCAAAAGAAAAATTCAGTGTCACTTTTAATATAATTCTTGGAAATTTCTCTTCAAATTGAGTGCAAAAGTCACCCTTCATTCATTAAAAAAGCCAGCAACAAGTAACATGATGTATTTTTAAAATCTCAATTAACCAATGCAACTCAGATTATAAATATCAAAACCTGATTTTTGACAAATGTTTGTGATGATTTCATAAACAAGAAAAAACCTAACGACTTTCAAAGACAACTAAGGAAATCGTTGTCTTCTGGGATGTATTCCCGTACTTATTTCAATTACTTAACTTAGTGGCCAGAAAGTATTTGCTCAGATCAAAGTAAAATAGTAGACTAGAACAAGCAATGAAACCAATCATTCAATGGGGATAAAGATGTATACAGAGGGCTTGCAGGATCAGGTCCTACATGATATAAGCAAAATGCTAGTATTTACCAGTACAAATATTTATTTAGTGTCTTGACTGATTCATTTGTTTATATGATGAATTACTTTGTTAAAAACCTGATTATAAATGTTTATTATGAAATATTGCATTTTATTTTGAAATAACTATCCTGAGATAACTTGAGAAGTTGTGTTAATTTGTCTAAGGAATAATATGCCTTCTAAGGAGATCATATTAAAAGAAAAAAAACCCACACAAGTGTTAGAGTAATATATGTATAGATTGACAGGAATATGTGTGTTAATCAACAGTTTGATTTTTTCTAGTCTGAATCATAATCTTGATTTTAAAATGAAATTTCTATGTGTATAATGTCCCTTTGTAAAAGCGTGACAAGTGAATTCACAATAGAACATAACAACCAATATTTCCCTCCTTCCCCTGGGAATAGTTTTCCTGGCTTCATGGCTGAGAACTGGGTTGTGAACAGCTCACACTTTGGCTTTTCAGACACAGCCATTCTTTAAAAAAAATCTCATCATTCAATACTCATAAACCTCAGAAATGCCCAAACCACTGCATCGTGGCCTGTTCTCCCAGTCACAGTGTTTAATTTAACAGAGCATTTGCATGTCCTGGATGAGGGAAAAACATCATGCTGGGCTTTCTAAGACTTGAGAAGTGTTTCTCAGCATCAAGGTACTGGTTCTCAAACTGAAGAAAAGCAGAAGGCATGAGGCTCAGCCACAGGACTTGGCACCTTGTGCCCAAGTCATCCCTGTGCTGTCACCTGTACCTATCTTGGAGCTATGAGTTGGTAGCTCAAGCCAGCACAGAAGAGTGGTGCTTGCTGCCACCAACTGCTCTTGAGAAGCAAAAGAGTAATTTTAATCAGGGGGGAATGAAAGAAGGGTCCCAAACTGAGGATTCATTGAGTGGGGTGGCAGGTTGTTTTGTGCAGATCATGCTTTTTACTGTTCCCAGGGGAAAAGAGAGCCTGATCCCAGGCCTCTTCTCTGTTTGCTCTCAAGAGGCGTTGAAGAAAGGGGCAAAACTTCATGGGGCTCATGGGCCTTCATCATGTGCTTGGGTCCTACCACATAATGGGACATGTTGGGGGAAAAGGTGCTACATGGTCTTCCCAAAAAGCAGTATAGAGAGAGGCACCTTCGGCATTCACCAAAGACCAGGTGTGCACCAAACTGCTCTCTGGAGCCTTTGTTCTACTGTGTACTTGATAATGCCTCAAGATCCTTGCAAAAAATTACAGTGCTGGTAAAATGACTCCTAGGAGTGTACTGCACGTCCTCAGTAACTGTGGAGAGTTGCAAGCAGCATGAGTTAAAAGCCACTTCTTTTAAACAGAAGCAAACAAACAATTTAAACTTCTTTTAATGTCTCAAGTCATCACTACAATTACTTCTTAAGATGTAGTTTGCTACATGAAACATTTTGCTTCAAAGAATGATTCCAGTTTTCAGATACAAAAAAAACCCTACATGTGTAAGCTATATCTTATTTTCCTGCAACTTGAGATCAGTTAAAATTTATGGAAAAAACAGAGAAATTGGTGAGTCACTTACTAGGGGAAAGGTTTCTGTTTCTGCTGTATTTTTAAAGGAGAATCAAATCAGGAGGGAAAAAACCCCCAAACTTATGTTAGATACACACAAAAATCACCCATGATGTTAAGTAGTAGTGATAACTGTGGTCCTAAACTGCAACAAAATGAGATGTTTCACTAAGTCTATTTAAAATAACTGCATATCACTGAAAGTTATCACTTGTTATACATCTGTAATAAAGTGTAATCCATTTTTAATTCATTTTTTAGAATAATTTTAATTTTCTTCCCTCAGCAGTTATTCACTTGATTAATTAGATGGCTTGTCATGACTCACTCTCAATTTCCCATTTTTCTTTTTCTTGGGTCTTTCCATTTGCAGTACATATTACTATGGAATTGAAACCTTTTGAGCTAGCAATATTTCTGTTATAGTTTTATGATTTCACTTCCCTACAAAAGTGCTGAACTAGAATATTTTAGTGAGTGAGTTTCCAGGCCTATTTCAAATTGTTTCAATTTGCCTGTCACTGTATGTTAAAAGTGTTCTGAATATTATTACTTCATTTTGTCCTCTGGTCTCCTTCATACCAGAATCGCTCCAAAGCAAGGAAATGCAAAAACTTTGTAATGCTTACATCTAGAAAAATTATCAGAATCTGGATATTTGTGTGATATATTTTTGTTGTTGTTTTTTGCTTTCAAGTCTTTTATCTCATGTTTCAGAATCTTACTTACCAGTTCTGTAATATTAATAAAGGAAATAATGGTTATTAAGATGTAAGGCAGCACATATATTACCTTCACCCAACAAACTGTTATTTTACATAACAGATATTTTCTAGTCACCTTATTATTCAACAGATGTTGCTATTTATAGAAATTTTAAAGATAAATTAAAAGCATCCTTGCTAGTTCAGTATTTACCTAGTCTTAGTGGAGACCTTAATGACACAGAGATCCAAAGATGTACTATGTACTGTAGGCTGATGATTTTTGTTTCTTTTGTAGGGCTGGAGGGAAGATCTCCTCAGTTCTGCATAACATGCCTGCAGTGTGATAGTGTTCTTCACAAATCAGCCATGCCTAGCAATGATTTTAAGTGACTGCAAAGTTATGGGCTTCCAGCTTCATACAGCAGGCAAGATTTACTGGACTTACCTAAACACATGAGAGACTTATCTTCAGATTCAGAAGCTGGTTGCCTAGTCAGGTAGCAAATCAGTGGATTAAATAAATCTGCTGCTGAAACATCTGGGCACACCCACAGTAAGCATTTCTTTAAAAAGCATGCCCCAGCAAGGTAGTAAGTTCAATGAAGATATTCCTAAAAGACATGTATTCTACCTAACATTGCTGCCGAACACTTTTACTTAGACCAGGTAAATTGCCTTTAGGGGATTTAATAATAATAATAATAATAATAACAATAACAATAACAACAACAACAACAACAATAATAATAATAATAATAATAATAATAATAATAATAATAATAATAATAATAATAATAATACTTGTGCTTGAGATTATTAACATTGTTACTACTGGTTATTTCGGAAGCCTTCATTACTTGCTCTCATTCTTGGTTAGGGCAATATGGAGTAGTAAACTATGCTTATTTTTCACATCTGTCCATACACTGTTGGCTAAAGGAAAGAAAAGCTAACTAACTGCTTTGAAGATGGTGGTGAAACTTGAACTGTGAGTTCTGCTCGGAACGGCAGAGAGAGAACTGCTCGGTGTAGTTCAGCTTTGAAACCAAAACTGAGACCTGCTACCAGGTAAGAAAAATTTCGGAATAAGAAATATAAGCCTGAGTTTGTGCAAGACATCATGGTATCTGGGGGTACATCTTAATGCTTAGTGAGTGATTACTGGGGGCAGGCTCTGTGCAGTCTGAAAAATGTTTCACAGATGATAGGATAGATGGTAAGGATGTAGATCCCCTCTCTTATTTTAAGAGAGGAGAAAAAACATTTTTTAAAGAAGAACTCTACTTTACTTTCTTCCTGAAAGCTTTTCCCCTTGTACATTCCTCTTGTACATGCAGAGGTAAATGCTGAGACATTGCTGATTCTGGAGCAATATCAAAACTATATACCTTCCACATCTAATTCATTCTGACCAGCAAGCCCACGTTTTTTGAAGTGATAGCTGAGCTGGCAATTTTTAGTCCCTTCTCTTCCCTTTTTAGATATGACATACTTTTTTATTATGTAAGTAAGTGGGATCTTTGACAGCTTTGTGTCAATGCTTTAGTGCTTTGTGCCTAAGATGCTTCAGTTTTCCATGGTATCTTCGTATATTGCACTGTTACATGGTACATCACTGCTTTAAATTGTGGAGTTCTTTTAAACAAAAGCTTCTGAGAAGAAGTTTTCAACTGATGTAACCATGCAACCACAGCTGTGTGGCTGAAACAAAGTACATTCACCTACGGTAATTTATTTGTTGCATTTATACAATGGTTTTGATAGAAAATTCAGAATGAATGTGTTACAATTGAATATTTTTTTTTATAAAGTTGAGCCAATCTGTTTAAATGGGACCAAGCAATGAGCCATTCCTCCAGCATGTCCTGATACTGGAGGACATCCAGAAACTACAGGTGTTTTTAACCAAAATGTTATAGGGAGATGTCTCTAGTAAAACTGGATGGGAAACACCATTTTGCACTCCAGAACAGCTGGTAACAGAAGATTTATCTTATCCATAAAAATATAGCAGTCATAACTTCTGCCACAGTCAACTGATGTTTAAGGGACAGACACAAAGGCAGACTCCTTGATCTTGCCCTCATCTGTGAAAGAGACCAGAGAGATCAACCTGGAACACCCTTAGAAGGTAGTACAGTCTGAAAGAAACATGGATGTGGAGAAAGAAGACAGCATCTAAGAAACCAAAGATTCTCTTTCTTCTTTTTCTTTAGGCTTGACATGGTGATGTGCTCATCAGGGAGCCACCAAGTCTTCCTGAACTAAGCTTGGCACCAGGCAAAAGAAGCATTAAAATTAAGCATAAATCTTGTGTATGTGACAGGAGCACATGCTGGTGGATGATGGTGTGCTGGCTTGAAAGCAAAACCAGCAAGAGACTCAAAGTCAGAAAAACAATTTAATAGGAGGAAAAAAAAGGTAAAATAAAATAAAATAAAATAAAATAAAATAAAATAAAATAAAATA
>JAIXNV010000059.1:4073301-4122504 GCA_020917445.1 Riparia riparia | reverse complement strand
AAAATAAAATAAAATAAAATAAAATAAAATAAAATAAAATAAAATAATAAAAGCAATCGTAGAGAAGGTCATTGACAGAGTCAGAATACAACCTGACTCCCTGTTAGTTAGGGTGGTGGTAGCAGTGCAGATGAAGTGGTCTTGTTGAAGCAGTGATTCCCATAGAAAGTTCTGGTAGCTCTTGTCTTCTGTGAATCCAGTGGGTAAGGCTGCCTGTGCTGTCACAAATTCCAGATTATGTCCACGTGAGAATGCTTGACTCCTCCCCCTGGGCAGAGCATCTAAAAATGGGCTGATATTCTATATTCTTGCAATGGGTCCTTGATTGCCCATTAAACAGAGATAGCTCCTGGAGGGAGTTACCTATGAGTCATTGTCCTAGGGTGACTGTATCCCCCAATTGTCTATTGGGTGCAAAGGGGAGGGGAAGCGCCGTTTGTTTTTACCCAGGAAAACTCTGCTCCTCGGAGTGACCTTGAAGCAGGGGTGTTGGAACACTGCAAGACGAAAGAAGCTCTGTTGTTTTTTACCTGGGAGTTAGTTAGTTTAGTGCTAGCATAGTTAGACACTGTAGAATAGCTGAAGCTTTTTCTTTTTTCCTTTTTTTTTTTCTTTTCCCTTTTTTTCCTTTTTTCGCCCTCTCCTCAGAACTGTTCCAACCTCTCCAGACTAAGGACCTGGGGGAAGCACCAGGGGCCTCCACAGGGGACCCAACCCACCAAGACCAGCGCTGCACATCTCCTTTTCTCCCAGCGCCAGTGGAGATGGAGCAATGGAACACAGTGACTATCTTCAAGAGGAGACCTTCTCTTTTTAAGTTTGTTATCCCTCCATAAGCAGCACGAAGTTCTTGTCATTCGGTATTGTGCTAGGAGTGCTTTGCCTGTTTAATAAACAGGTTTTTTCCTCTTCTCTCTGAGGAAGTCTTTTTCCCAAACAGGTTGGGGGAGGGGACAGGCACTTTACCTGGGTGTGGCTGAAGGACCAAATGCCAAGCTAATACTAAAATAGTCTTTCTTTTCTTTGTTTTTTACCAGAACCCAAAATACCTTCATTTATTTTCCTTCTCGTTTGCCCCCATCCTGCACATAAATATCTAGTCAGGTACTGTGTTACTGGGATTTTATGGTTTTGAACTCAGTAAAAAATATGGGAGATGTCTTTAATAAATAAAATGGCAGTACCAATGCTATTGCACCTATGAATTTAATTTTTTGTTGTTAAAATGTCCTCCAATTACAGAAAGTTGGCAAGCAGCAGGAACTTCTACAGTTTTGGTCCATCTTTTGTTCCCTCACATTTTCAATGTCTAGCTTCTGCTGTACTTAGCTACTGATGACAAATATAGAGAACTGAGAAAATCTATCTCCTTTTAATAGCATCATACCAATGAATTTAATTTTTCACACAAAGTTTGTTACAAGATTATGGATTTAAACCAAAATCATATATCCCAGATAAAAAATATTTTTAATGACTTATTATTTGTTGTTTATTATTTGTTATTTATTATTTATTAATTATTAATTTTTTCTAGTCTTTCTAGCTTATTCATACAAATATGAAGTTAGGCAAAGTAATGATGTCCCTTATGTGTAAAATTGCAAAACTACAGCACTTTGTTGCATTAGTTCCCAGCTCCATTGCAAGCCATTTGCCTGTCACTCTCTTTAAATCCTAATTTTTATTACCACTTCCCTCAGCCACTTCTCATGACATACTGACTTTATTGCCAGGAACAAAACCACAAAACCTTCCCAGATTTAAAATGCATTTCCAAAATTAGGTCTGAAGTATACAGGATTACAGGATTCACTGATTCAGCAGATATCAAAGGGCTCAGTGACATAAGAAGGCAAAAGTCTTGGAAAGAGAGAGAAAACATTGAAGAAGCTGAAGGGTACTTAGCTCGCTAGATATTCCGTTTTATGAAATCACGCACAATCACAGAATTGCTGAGATGGGGAGGGATCTCTGAAGATCATTGCATCATGGAACAGTCTAGGTTGAAAGTGAGCTTTAAAGGTCATCTAGTCCAACTCCCTACAGTGACCAGGGACATCATCAATTAGATCAGAACCTCATCCAACCTGACCTTGAATGTTCTCAGGGATTGGGTATCTCCCATCTCCCTGAGTAATGTTTCAGTAATTTACCAGTCTTATTGAAACAAAACCTTCTTCCTTATGTCTTATGTCAGTCACCTCTCTTATAGTTTAAAACCCTTATCCTTCATCATGTTACAACTAGCAAAAGGTTTGTTCCTATCTTTCTCACAGGCCCCTTTGAAGTACGGAAATGCTTCTGTAAGATCTGGTGGACTGCAGGATGAAAAACCCCAATTCTTTCAAGCTGCCTTCACAGAGGTGGTGCTCCAGCTCTCTGAACATGTCTGGACTTCCTCCCACTCCAACAGTTCCATGTCCTTCCTGTGCTGGATGCAGGGTTCCAAGTGGGGTCTCACCAGAGCAGAGCAAAGCAGAGCAGAGCAGAGGGGCAGAACCCCCTCCCTCCCCTGCTGCCCACGCTGCTTTGGATGCAGCCCAGGACATGTTTGGCTTTCTGGGCTGGGAGTGCCCATGACTGGGTCATGTCCAGCCTCTCACCCACCAACTCCCCCAAGGCCTTCTCTGCAGGGCTGCTCTCCATCTGTTCATCCCCAGTCTGTGATGGTACTGGGAGTGGCCCCAACCCAGCTGCAGCACCTTGCATTTGGTCTTGTTAAACCTCATAAAATTCCCATGGGCCCGCTTCTTGATCTTGTCCAGGTCCCTCTAGAAGGAATGCCATCCTTCAGGTGTGTCAACCACACCACTCATCTTGGTGTCACTCAGGTGCTGAGGGTGCACTTGATTCCTTCATCTGTGTCATTAATGAAGATAGTAAATAGCACAGGTCCCCAGAGAGACACCCCTTGTCTCCATCAGGACACTCCATCAGGACATTGACCATTACCCTCTGGATGCAACCATCCAAATTTTCATCCACTAAAGAGTGCACTCATCTAATCCAATTTAGAACAAAGGATGTTGTGGTAGACCATGTAAAAGTCTTTACAGAAGTCCAGGTAGGTTATATCCATAGCTCTTCCCTTTTCCAGTGATTGAGTCACTCCATTGTAGAAGACCAGTGTGTTGGTCAGGCAGGAAGTGAAGCCATTTCGGCTGTCTTGAATTATCTCCTTCCCAAAACCCTGCTCAAAGATGGGTAGAATCCACTGATTTCTCTTTCATTTAGTAGTCTGAATTTGTTTTCACATGTAATTTGTACGGCTAAAACTTCTGCTGGATTGAAAAATATCTGTGGAGAAAAACAAGTGCAAAAAAACTTCTGTCCAGGATCTGCCTTGTCCTGCAGCAGTCACTAAGATACTCAATGATACAAATATGCTATAGGGGCAAGACCCAACAATGAGCAGGCAGAAGAGATATGGAGCATCTCAGAGAAGTTTTTAAAATTGATATTTCTAAGATAAATAGCTGTGCTGCACTTTGTAAGAAGTCAGTTACTGATGAGAACTGAACCGAGATAATAAGTTAACCACCAGGGTGCCCAGAGCTTTCTGTTAAATGCTGGGATACTGGGATAATTGTAGACAAAACTTTGGCTGAACTTCAGTTCAAACCTAGTCTAAAGTACCAAAGAGCAATTAAAATTTCCTGATGACAAAAGAAAATTTACTAAGGCAAATCTCACTGAACTGATATAAAATGTTCTGCATGTATTGCTGTATGTATTGTATTAGGATTATAGAAACAAGAGAATCTGTGTTTTGTCAGTTCTTGAGGAGTTTTTTTAGGCAGTGACATTTCCTCCAATCAAAGGGAACAAATAGCTCCTTCTGTAACTGCTCTATATAATCTTTCTTTTTTGTCCACTATGGGTCACTTAAACTGGCTGAATAGGACGGTCAATAGTAGTAGCAACAAATATGTGCCAAATTCTTTTTTATTATAAGGCTGTCAAACCAGATCAGTAAAGGTAAAAACTCTGGAGAGCAGCAAGTGACCAATTATGATATTGCTGGTGGCATTTGACAGTAAGGACAAGGAAAAATGACAGTTTTATGAAGCTATTAAGGAACATCTATAAGACTGAAGCACTTGTTAGAACTCATTGTAAAATATTCTCTAATGTTTCCAATAGCTAAAACACAAGCAATCGTATTATGGCAAGGTTTACACACCAGATTATTGTAGCAATTTCAGAGTTCACACAGTAGTATCAGTAACTGAGATTATGTTTTACCTGTCTCTGGAATTAGAGAGAGTTTCCCTATCAACCACAGTAGCCTATTCACACCATCTTTCTGTCTGTGTGCACTTAACAAATTTTGACATGAAATCAGACCACATAAAGCCATAACCTCACTTCCAAACACTGTTTGAGAGCACTTCAGGACTAAAGGAGGAGCACAATGCTAATAAACTGCAGAAACTGAAAAGCAGTCCTTCAAAGCAGCATATGTTAATGTTATTTTAATACACCTGCTCATTTCTATATTGAAGAAGGTCTCTATCAAAATGAAATTATTCAGAAAGTGCTAATTGCAGTAAGATAGGTTTCATAAATCAGACTGATAAGATAGACTGTAGTAGGCCATGCCCTACATAAACCATACCTTGGTGATACAATATTAAAAAATACCCCAAAACTCTACATTTTAGAAAGGATTTTTGAAATCTGCACCACTGTCATTCAGCCATATAGATGAATCACAGTTAGCTCTTCATCTGCCCTCAGTCTGAGAGCAAGACTAAAGGAATTTATATTATTTTATGGACCAATTATAGATGAAGTCATTTTTACAGGTGGCTTTAACAGAGGATTTTAAAGATTTTCTGTAGAGAGGGGTTTTTTTATGAAAATGAAAATCTGCAGGAAAGCGGAATAGAGTATGGAATAACATTATTTAGATGATTAAAGGTACACTAGGGATCATTTGAAATGCCTAAATAGTCTCAAAAGGTTTGCAGTGTCTTTGCTGTTGTGGCATGTGTGAGACCAACTTTTGGAAAAGTGGTGTAAAAATAATCATCTAGGAGAAAGAGGATTTTGAATGCAAAAGATTGGCTTACTGGACATAATTATTCTAAAAATTAAAAAAAAAAATTAAAGCAAATTTTCTTACATGCTTTTATGAGCTCTTTATAAAACTTCAGCCCTGGTAAGGGGGTGGTGATTGCTGAGGTTATAAAAGGTGGCTCCCAGCTCCAGGGGAAGGGTGGCAGATTGCTTGAAATGAACAGGTTTGCAGGCAGCAGGATTTCTGTTGCTATTGTAAGAGGAGGACTGTGAACTATCCTCTTATATAAGCTTTGTTACTGGGACTACCATCTGCCTCTAAAAGGCTCAGAGTTGTCAGTGCCTTGCCTCTACAGTGTCTGAAGAGCAAGAGGATATGAACAATGGATTGTAACAGACCACAGAGGGGATGTCAGAGGTTGTTAGGGCATATCTTCACTACTTCTGAATGGCATGGAGCTAGCAAAACCATACAGAGACACTGACAAGAGAACTGCTATGCTACTCTCACACAGCTGGTGAGTACACATGGCAGCTATCCTATAGCTTCCCTAATTTATACCAGGACTTGGGTCACAGGAAATTTCCTGACAGTCACTTCTTGTTCTGTTGATACCTCACAGGCAACCATGGTGCTACATTTGCAAATAAGCAAGTTGTGCTTCCAAGCCAAGGAAGAAATATAGGAGATCTGGAAGAAACACAGTGATAGAGAGAAGTGACTGCTGTAAAGATTCTGTGCACCTTACCTTACCTAGGGAAGAAAAAGATTATTTGATGGCCAAATGTCACATAAAGAAAGAGTGGAGAAGTGTAATGACAGGGAACTGCCTCTGTGGGGTCCAGAACAGATGACTGCCTCTGTGGCAGGTGCAGACCTGCTGCATGCCATTGTTTTGTAAATAAGTAATAAACATCAGGAAGAAATTTACTATTTACCCTGGAAAATAGGTTATCAACTTGTTAATGAGAAAAGATGAGGACATAAATGTCACTGAAGCTAGGGAACTGTTTGAGGAAGCCCATGCTGTCAGAGTCAAAATTGTTCAGAGCATCTTGCTGGCTGAAGCTGGTACAAAATATTTCCAGTCACAAGATTTGTTTTGGAACAAATGTCAAAAGAATCCATCATGGCTTGCTTTGTCAACTAGTATATTTTTCATAATGGGAACAGTTGGTTTGCAACTCAAAGTTTAATCAAAGCAATGCTATTGACAACCATCTAAAACCTATGAAATCAGGATGCCTTTCCTGGAACCAGGATGACATTAAATATCATCATCATACCATCATAATTCCATCACCATTCACTGACCCTTCAGAAATCCTCCCAGTTTCAGCAATATCAGTTTCAATTAACAGTAATAGTTTATGGAAGGTATTTGTCTGTCTTGAGTAATTTTTGACTGATTGAAGCATGTGCTCCACTTTGTTTAGTGCAGTTTTATCAAAGAGATTGTAACTCATATGAAGTGCACATTTTTGACAAAGGCAGTTATGTCTAATATGTGAGATAAAATTTTAGAATGTCCTTATTTTTGACTTGAAAAGCCTAATGAATTCCATGCAAGGCACAGTAGAAGTCAGATGATAGCCATTAGAAAACCTAGGCAAATCCAAAACAGAGTTTGCTTTTTTTGTTTAAATTATGTACTTTCAGTAAAAAAAAAGTAATGAACTTAGCACCATGCTAGCCACCAGTTTCCTGTATTTCCTAATGTGAATACTGCTTCTCTGCTCTTCTGGTGCTGACTTCACCCCCCATACACATGACACCTCTTTCACCATCAACCTAAGATACTACTGCAAAATTATTGTTACATTTTAAAACATGAATCTTAGATAGTTATGAGTGGATTCTGCTTGCCATTGCTGTCTATTTAATCTTCCTTTTATTCCTTTCTCTTAGTTGGCCCATGGGTAGTAGGTTTTTGAGATCCGTTCTACTTCTCACCCTGTTTATACCATGTACAATTGGCTGCCAAGTTTGTTTGTGGGTTTCAATGAACCCTAGGAAAAAGAAAAAAAAACTTAATGTGATTTTTGTCTTATAGAGTATTTGTGTTTTACCCTCCAGTAGAATTAAATACTAATTCAAGATCTCAGGAGGTCAGGTTTGCAGAGATAATGCTTTTATGTTTAGCATGATAGCATTCAATCTCTTGCAATTTTATAGAGACCATATTCATAGGAACATTAGCAAAATTTCAGTTATAGAAACTTCCAATTGTTTCAGTTTACATAAAAATACTGCAGTAAGTAGACATAATGAAAAACAAAAAGGAAATGACTGGACAACCATATATATACATTTGTAGAGAAATATATCCTTTCCTACTATGCAATGGTAGAAAAGATCAATGAGCTCTGCACCTCAGTCCCATTGCAATTTGAAGTGCAATTGAATGGTTCTATGTCCTAGAAGTTTGTAGCTGAGAATTCAGTAGCAAAAAACATTCCAGAAAACTGTTCTGTGTGTATAGTTACAGAGGCTTACCCCTGCCACTGTGCCGAACTCATGCCTGAAGTGTCCCCCTGACAGGCTTAAGAGTTCAACTATTTTGTTCATACAAAATCTTTGCATGCTTTTGACTTTCACGACTTCTGCCTGAAATAGAAGGGAGAGAAACCATGCCAGCAGAGGGAATTTATCTTCATGGATCAGATTAAAAAAAAAAAAAAAAACAAAACAAACAAAAAAAACCACCAAACAAACAAAAAAGAGGGAAAAAAAAGAAATACTGTTGTGCTGCAGGGATCATCTTTAATTAAGGTCACTCTGTCTTTGAACTTACTTGTTCTGAAGCTGTCAAATGGAAGTTATCCTTGGAACAATATTTGTGTTTGTAGCCCTGTTCAGCATTTTGGTTTTGTCTATTGGGAATTAGAGAAATGTATCACCCCTTGTCCACCTCTGTAAGTGTTACACAGCTACACTATTCCTGCAGGTCACTCATGGTGGCAAGCAGGCATGACCATCTGATAACCGACTCAGGCAGCAAAGAACTGTCCAGGAAACTGGACTGAAGCCACAGCTCACTCCAAATAAAATGCAGTGAAGTCTGTTTTGTTTTCCTTTCCCTCCACATGTGCTGATTCTTAATATGTCCTACACAAAGCTAGGAGTCAGATTTGATTATCCTTGTGGGTCCCTTTCAGCTCAGCATATTCTGTGATTCTGCAATGGACATTTACCTTTCTTTAACTCATATCAAAGCCTTATCTCCTGAAATAACAGAAGTGGGATCCATGATGGGTACCTAATCATCTGGGTAGTGGGTTATTTTTGTCCTGCATTAACTTAATTTGCAGCTGCTGGAGCCATCACCTTCAATTCAATAGGATGAAAGAGTGAAAAAGGGAGCCTGTGTGTGTTTATCAAAGACCACAGAACAAAACTGCAGTAATTAAGGGCCACTCATAAAAGGACCAAGTGTAAAACTAATGATAGACTAATGCAGAAAAGCATATTGAAAGCATTTCCATAATTTGAGATGAGCTAACAACTGTGACCAAGTGAGAGAGGGACAGCAAAGCCTATTAAGGAGCACAGCTTCCTGCTCTGTTGAAAGTCCCAACTTTGTCTTATCTCCCACGCATATATTGTAAAGTGAACAGAATGCACCTATAAGGCAGCATAGCATATCATTGTAGTGTTGTAGTTCTGGGTCTGTAAGCAATCACAAACTCTGGTGGGTTTGCATTATGAAAAGTGATGGATACAGTGTCTTTTTTTGTCCTGTGAACCAGTAGCTTCCCCCTAGTTTTCTCACTGCTCTTGCAGGGGCTTCTGAAGCCAGTAAAAATGTAGTTGCTTTGATTGCGGTTACTCTCAAAAGAACAAGGAAAAATTCTCTCACTATTTTAACATGGAATTTAGCTGTTCATTGAGCAGTGCCTGACTACATAAAAATGAGAAAACTTCTTGTAACTCATTTATTTTCTATGTCTCTGTTGAGAGATGGGTATACTTCGACCCTATTAAAGAGACTTTCAATTATGGGAGGATTATGTCTCAGAGCTAAACCTATAGTTTTGAGACTTGAATTAGGTATCCAGACCAGGTAAACCAGAGCTAATTTCCATTGAAGTCAGTGGTTTTCAATATTTATTTTACATTTGATTTGCATACAGCTTATACTCTTTGGCTTTGGTGCACCTCTAGGCTCTTGGAAGACATCCAAGCCCTCTCCCAGAACTCAGTGCAAACAAGATGTTTGTAGTTGTATTCCTTCCACACTCCCCTACCAGTAACTGGAGGGACACATGGGTCAGTCTTAGAGGGTTCCTTGTGATGACCAGCCCAGTCTGTTATATATGTGAGAAAAAGAAACACTGCAGGTCTGCCCTTTACACTGAGTTGGCAGCATTATTGGTGTCCTCTGCTCTATCCTGCATGACTTGATGCTTTTCATTTCCACCTTAATTTAAAGCAGTAGGAAAGACTATTCAAAAGTGTGTAGAAATGAAAATCTGTAAGTTTCTCAAATTTTATTTTTAAATTCTCTCTTACATATTAGAATAACTCAGTGTTTTAGCTGAAACCATTCTAGATTCAGCTGGAATCTTGATAGCAAGATGGGAATCTCAGTGTACGTTTTTTGATTTTATTATAAATTTCTATACCCCCCTTCCCCAGATAAATCTGTCTTGAAATCTATTTTTCATTTCTAAGCCACCAAAGAATATGTTCTGTGCCTCTCAAGTGCACCATTGACATTCTTTTGCTTGCTTCAATGGGTAATATTTTACAAGATTTACTTGTCCACATAGGTCATTGTTAGTTGCTATTTTGGAAATAAAGCATTTTAATAACTGCTGAGATAAGCAGGAGTTGAAGGCAATTTCTATCTACTTCCCAAACCACATTTTTTCAGTTGTACCTACAAACTTATCCATGCAGTATTTTCACTTCATATTTACAATCTGTCACAGAGTTCAGATGACAATCAGTTTTTTGGGGATTCCTATTTGGATTTAAAGGTTTGCTATGGAACAAAATGTACATATGTTTTAAGTATTTTCTCTATAAGTTAGATGGAGCAAGTGGTGTTGGGTTTTTTTTCATTCAGAGAAAAGGGCAAATGTAAACCAAAGTGATTATTTTTAATATCAGAATTTTCAGAGTTGTTACAGTAGTTAGTGCTGACATTTTTAGTCTTTGCATATTCCCGTTCAATAGGACAGCCTCTGTTTCTACAACAAGTGAGTTCTGAAAAGAAAAGTAGTTACAACATCGCAGTGTCAGTTGCCTGGAAGTGCCTGATAGAATTAAGTATACTTGCAAGACAGGCCCTTGGAAAGGCAAGGGAGAAAAGGAAACCTTCAGCATACTTTTTCTGTGACCCCTTTGTAGCTAATTCTGAACTTATTTGTGCTGGTGCTGGTCCTAAGTGGTAATGCTATATCATATTTTGCTTACAAAGCGAACAGAGCATGTAGCATTTCCAGTATGGCACTGTGATTAACCTGCTTTATGAGAGTGTTCAGAAATCCTTGAAATGGGAACTGTGGGAAAAATAGACATATAATTGTCTTCTTGAATTTCAGGAAGTCTTGACAATTTTTTACCGTCTCACAAATTAAAAGTTACCTTTTCTCCATTTGAGAAATCAAACTGTAGTTATATTATACCCTTTCCATGTGCTATTTTCTACTTAATAAGAACACATGTGTCAAGAGCATTCATTTGTAAACCAGATGGATATATCCCTACTCTCCTCTTCTTTGACAGGAATGCTGTTAAGAAGCCTGAGCAATTGTTTTGTCATGGAGCAATGCATTTGACAGTTTGACATACAAGAGGGTCTGGCAAAAGGGCAGCAGTTCCATGCAAAGGATAAAAAAACTCCCCTTAAAGTGGGGAGTACAAAACACAGAAATATGTGCTTCCAGAGCTGCCCATGTTACTAGGATCCACATTCTATCTCCATTTTAAGAACAATATCTTGAAGAGGTTTAGCCACTCATCAGGACACTTCTTTTTGTGACTACAGTAACGTTCATAGCTCAGTTTTCTCACTTTTTGCTATATTCCCCTGCCAGAATGCTAGATTTCCCGGAGATAAAACACACAAAAAAATACTTTTGTTCTGACCTATGTGCAGTACAATCTTAGTGAACTAAATGGTGGTCACATTACGGAAAAACATTGGGTTAATTTTTCTGACATTAAAATATATAGATAACGTGAGTCAAAATTAATACTCATTCTTTTAATACTTGATATTTCAGCTTGAGATATTCTGGGGGAAAATAAGCAGACTTAAAAATTAGATAAATCAGCACAATACAATCATTACATTAGCCTATATTTGCTATATTTGCAATTCCATTGACAAAAACAAAACAAAAAATCCACCCCAAAACAACAACAACAAAAAAAAGGCAAAAAAACACCAAAAACTTGCCAAACCAAATTAAACAAAAACAAAAAACCATCAAAACCCCAAGCACCAAAAGCCAAAAAACCCTAAGCCCTTATAAACCATCTTCCTCGTCAAATTACATATAAGAATTACTTAGAAAAGTTAGTGAAGGGCTGACCTCAAAAGGATTAATAGTTTATGTGAAATTCCCTGAAGTTCAGATTCTTATCAAGGCTGTTTGGTTGGGAAATTAGTCATAAAATCTCCCCAAGAACCAGCTTTATCCCAAGAGACTTAAAATTTGTGAGCAGGAATTACGGCAGCATAGTGTGATGCTATATTATTTATCTTAATTTCTCTGAAATCATATATATGAAAATTGACATAATTCCCACAGACTGAAAGAAATTATTTTGAATCACCACCTGAAAATGAAGAGAATTGTTGCAAAAATCATCTTCAATCAGAACATCCTGTAACTACACCCTATATCACCAGCTGAGAAGATCCTAAATTACTTTCATCACTAATATTCACCATTAGACTGATTAAAAGGTGACTACAAAAAGGAAGCCGCTTTCCAGATGTGTTTGTATTGTTTGAAACTACTTACACTTCTATTGCAGATTCAAGGAAAATTAAACATGAATGTAGAAAGTACAGATAAGCACCCATTTCTTTCTCACTGAACTCAGATTACTCAGGAGAAATGCATGTTCATTCTTTTGCATTGAGGAAAAAGTGTGTGATCCTTTCCAAGTGTCCCATCAGTTCTAACAAATGGAAACAAGTGCAAGCCCCAAAGCCTTCATGCATATGCTGTAAAATAAGTTCCACACAATGTTTCAAGTAGGAGGATCCTAAAATTATTGTTTGGCAAATAACAGATCCTGATTTCCCTCAACATGTAGAAATTACGAAGGAGAATGTTTAACTTTAACTGCTCTGGGCTAAACAGTGAAGACCTGTGTTTACAAAGTTTATTTGAAGTTTATTTGAAGATTAAGAGTACACTTTCATGGGGAATTTTCATACACAAACTCTCACCGGCCACAGACAAAGTATAGGATACTCCAGATTTGGGGTTTTCAGCACCAGTAGTAGTTAGGGTCCCAACACCAAGGTGGCACTAATCTGTGTTTTCCCTCATGACAAAGCTCTCTGACATTCTTTTGTTGAAATGGTCTTTGCTGCCCTATCTCTCAGTTCTTTACATTGCTTAGTTGAAAATTACTTTCTGTGTAGGGGAACACAGTAAAGTATATGATAGGCATGAGGTGTGTGATAGGCATGAAGTTTTTCATTGGCTGATAATGATCTCATAACATCTACAAGATTTCCTGAGCTCACAGGCAAGTCTGGCTACTGCAAATCTTTGTATGTACAAGGTCATTTCCTGAGGCTCTGCAGCAACACTTTTCTGAATCACTCAGGTATTATGCACCCCTGCCTTTCACTGCCACTGCAGGTTTGTTATATGTGCCCAGAAATGTATTGCCTGACTAGTAATTTTTCTTCAAGGTGTGACAGCTTGGTTTTCCTTGTATGCAGATTTTCTTATGCTATATAAAAATTGATATTGAGATGAATGGAAATGGGAAAAAGAAGAAAGAGTTTGCCAACATGTGCCCTCAGTTTACAAGAAAGCTTGACCTGAAGCAATGCTTCCTTTCTTTTTCCTTGGTAGTTATCATGGGCTATTAATTAAAGAACTAAACTCAGTTGTAAATACTAGAATACACTATATCATATATAAACTATTTTAAGTTAAGTTTCAGAAAAAAATAATAATGAAATATAGCAAATAAAAGCCCCAGATAAAAGATGCATCACAAAAAATTATGACAATATTGTGATGACAATTGTTTTAAAACTGTATCTTTTGATTGTTTAAATTCTCTATCCAGTATAAGTTCATTAGTAAAAGCTATGCCTTGGCTATTGATTCTATCTTTATATTTAGGAAACACCAATTTAATCCCAAAGCAGAATATTATAAAAAAGAAGACATTTATTGAAATTTACTGTTAATTTCACGCCTCAAAGACTGAATAACTTCCTACGATTAAATTGTGTATTGTTTTATAAATAACATTTGGCAAGTCTCCAGACAAGCTTTAAAAGCGTTCTGTTTGTGAAAGACCAGGCTGAGTCTTTAAAATCACTGAAGGGAAAACATCTCTACTTCAATTACAAAGTAAGTAAAAAAATATGGCTGTGGAGTCCCTTTTTGAGGAGGCTGAAATCTGATCACCCCCCTTTGACCTAAACCTAAGACTCCTCCCCTAAAATACCCGATAAAACTCACAACCCTGCCCTTGCTCGCTCTCTTTGTCTTCACCCCTCTTTGCTCTCACCCCCAACTCCCCAGACCAAGGGTAGGGGAGAATAAATGGATTCTCGTGCTTACAACAAAGACTTGTTTTGTCTGTTTCCCTGACGGTGGTTGTGACCTCTCTGGACATGATGCACTGTTGCCACGCGATGCAACACTCAGCAACTGCTAATTTTCTTCAATTTTTTTTTTTTTTTTTTTTTTTTTTTTTTTTTTTTAAGAGTGAGAAGTCACCCATTTATCCTAACCACTTGTGCTAGAAGAATCATCATTTGAATATTGCAAAACCAGAAATATCTATTTTTAAAAACTTTTTTTTTTGGTGGGGAATATGTTAACATACTGGCAAATGCCAGGCCCTTTGCATACAGCCTATCAATTCTTTTTCTTAAATAATTCATCACCATGTGTCACTTTTTAAGTAAAGAGAGCAGGAGAAAAATAATAATACTGTTTTCTCAGATATAATTCTGTATATCAGAAGTACTTTCTAGAGCTTTCAATAATCATAATTCCTTGCTCTGCAATATATGAAACCTGTTAATCCAAAATATCATATGCATGATTGTTAGCCTTGTCAATTTGTTAAGAAAATTCTGAATATTTATTATTCCCTTACAATACCTTAAATTCCCAGTCACAAACAATGTTCAGTAAGATAAAGCTGTGCAATCTCTAGATTTCACTGCCATGAAGCACTCCATCAGTCAACACTAGCTGCCGGAGCAAGAAGACAGGTATCAGGTCTTCTGTAGTTCAGTAGCTATGAAATGACCACTGAGAATGTGGGGAGGAAGAGTAACATTCATTCAGAATTCCAGGAGAATCTTCATAATGAAATATTTAGGTTAAATTGTTGACAAGTGGCTTAGTTCAGATCCTGTACTTCCTTTGAATAATGAAAAAAAAAAATGATGTGACTTTTTATATGACTGTTTTTAAAGTTGTAATTTGTCATGCTTTAAAGTATTTTGCTTCCTCAGTTTAAATAATTCAGTTAAATGACAAAGGAACTACCAGAACTACTGGAATCTACTGGTTTATAAAGACAAGCTTATGAAATTCACTGAATACGCATCAAAATAGGATGGTACGAATTCTGTAATATCCCTTAGTTTGAGCTCTTCAGTGTGAAAAGTGTGCCAGAAAACTGATTATTCAGATATCTGCCAGATATCTGCAAAGCAGTGTTTCCAGTTACTCTTCAGGAATATTTTTGGGAGCATAAGTGGCTAAAGCCCTTGTGCCCCCAATGCTCTGTAGGGTTTGTTATTTAAATCAGAGTCCCATGAGGATAAGCAACAAATAATTACTGGAGGAGAAGTATTCCATACTACTGAATACAACATCTCAGCAAATTCAGTCACATATTTTTCTGAGTACACGTAAGAGTTTGTTTGTATTTATCACTGATAATATGATATTCTCATTATGATATTAATTGATGATATTATATTCACAAGCTCTCAAAATCTGTGCAAACTGATTCCAAGCTGAGATTAATAAAATTTGTTTTGCAGCTGCTCTTGCCAGAGATCTGTCACAGGACTTGCAGGTGAATAATTTCCATATGAATAGGAATATTAGTCTTGGCTTCATTTAATGGGCAATAATAAGGAAGAGAGAGGAACAATAAAAATTAATGGAAGAGATTCATATTGTAACAAAATTTTGGCCTAGCTGTCTAGAAACTCTTTACTTGTAATGTTCTCTCATGTAGGTCTACAGTAAGGTAAATCAGTCTGATATTAAAGCTTAGACCAGCTGAAAGGTATGCAAAGAATCCGAAACTTTCCTAAGTGTCCTTAGTTAAAATGTCAAGTCTACCTTTTAAGAAGTGTCAGAAGTAAAATCCACTACATACAATATCAACAAAAGGAAATAAGACAATCCAGTCACAACTATTGGTGGTTTCAGACCAGTTCAGTGCCTAAGCACATCCTCATTACCTCTGTAGTCTCATTTTGTGGACATTAGCAGCTTAAAGACTCCTGGATTGCAAAAGAGCTAAATCCAACTGAATCAGCATCTTGTGAATATTCACAGGCTTGACTTTTAAGCCATGAATAGTTCTTAATGCTCTCTGTTAGGCAAGGATGACCCCAAGACACAATTCAGAAAATTAAGCAAAATTAATGAGCTTACAGAGGCAAACTCACTGTTAAGTTAAAGTGAAGCAGAGGAAAGATGCTATAACTGCTCATTAAGTGTAAAAGGACAACATGTCAGGTATTCACAGTATTTATTCACCTAACATTCAATAAAATGATATGATATAATGAAAACACTTCAGAAGAGATACAGAAATTATGCCAAAGTTATCTACCTTCACGTCATTCTTCAGAGCTCCAGGAACCTTTACAAAATTTAGAGTAGACTGAAACTCCACAAGGGAAGAAAATGTCACCATGTGGCCCTCACAAATATAATGTCTCTTCTCTAATGATGGGAAAACCTATGGTTACTGCCACAGGGGGTAATGGTTATTGACCTCTTCAGTGTTCCTGAAGTTGGCACTGAGCTTCAGTACCCTGAAATTTATAGCTGAGGTATACTCTAGACTATGCTTCTATGGTTTCCATTAAGGATGCAGTGGCCAGGGCTTAACTAATGACTGAGACCTCTTGGAGTGTAACGAGAAGGTCATAGCAAAGAGGAGCTCTCTAGGAAATGTTATACACAGAAATGAATGGCTGATTTTTCACAAGTTAAATGCGTGACATGGACTTGTTAATGAAAATCTGAACTTGTACTAATATCTCATGGTTTAGAAAAGGTACTCCCTAGTTTAGTGCTCCCACTGAGACTCTCAAACTGTGTGCCACTTTCTTGCTCCCCTTCCTTCCCATCCTCCTCCTTCCTACTCCTTAAGGTGGCTGGAGAGGCACCAAATGTGAAAATCATGGGTTGAAGAAACAACAAGATAAGAAAGTGAAGAGTAACAGCAATAATATTAGTAATAAAAGCCTAAGAGAGGGGAGCAATTCTCACATGATTGTTGAGAACCAGCATCATCCAAATGCTCCCTCCACCACATTTAGTCAACCAGCAGGACCCTCCTCTCTCCAGAAGAGACTCCCTTCCTCTTGCCCCCAGCAGTGAGATGGCATACAATAACCTCTGGCCTAGATATGCCCCCTTCTGATTACTGAAAAAAATTAACCCAGTCCTGACTAGAATCAAGGCATAATATTTTGATAGCATAGATGTTTTCTGTATCTTGCCCTTTAATCTTTAATTACCATAATGATTTATAAAGGAAACTGAACTCAGCTGCTAGATATTTTAGTTCAGCTGGATTAACAGAATCACACGATGATTGTGATTGGAAGGGACCTGTGGAGATCATCCAATCCAAACCCCCTGATAAAGCAGGTTTTGAATGTCTCCAGAGAAAGAGACTCTGAGACAAGTAATCCTGATTAAAATTATTCTCTATGAAAAGATCCTAAAACAAAAAGTTGCAAAGAATATATCATATTTTGTCATCTAGCTGAATGCTTTCTATAACAATAATAACAACTTCTTTACTAGAAAAAGCCACTGAAATAAATGTGTTTCTCTGTCCCCCCCCCTGCTCTCCTGCTCCTTTTCACATTTGCTGTGGTATCAGAAGGCAATAATAGCATGGTTTACTTCTCTTTACAAGCCTGGCATCTGCACAACTAGACCTACACTGTCCTTGGAGAAGAGACATATTGTTGGGTGCTTCTACTGCTTCTACCTTTAGCAAAGATTTTTGGACATCACTCCTGTCGATCAGGGACAGTCCCAACTGATCATTGTTCCAACAATTTTCTTGAAGTAGAAATATATAAGACTCCAAAACCATCTCCGGGGAAGAGTAATATTAATTCAAGACATGGTTAACAGATGGATAAGAAAAAATTCTGCTAACTCAATCACATCCTGATCCTGTATGAATTTCACAGCCACAACTCAATTTCAGCAGAAGTTTTTCTAGGTTCTACTTTATCACTGGATTTAATTTACATCTACACCTTCTCATGTGAACACTTGATGGTAATAGGCCTTTTCTAAGAGGGGACCAAAATGTAAAACACTCAAATATGATAACCAGCAGATACATATTCAAATTTTCTTATCTTCTTCATTTATGCTTTTTTTTTTTAAGATACATATTTTATTTGTTCTTTTCCCTGATCAACAATTCTGTCAGCTATATAAAAATTTCCTGTTTCTTTTGGCTTTGTTTTCCTTTCATCCTTCCTTCCTCCTTTTGTCTTTTCTCCAGAGAGTAATTTGGCCTCCAGCCACTGACTTTCTGCTTTATCACAAAGAGATTATTTCTATCTACTTATAACAGTGAGACCTAACTTCTTCACTATTACTTTCTTTCTTCCTGCAAAGTGCTGCCACAAGTACATGAAAATCTACCAAGAATTAATTGCACATTTTGTGTCCCACTTGCTGGAGCATAAAGGGAAAAAGCAGAAATGTAGTGAAACTCTGCATTCTAATGCAGTAAACTCCAGTAGTTCTATATTTCTGTCTTTTGGCAATAATCTTCTCAAAAGTCAACAGCCATCTTGTGTTAATATGTGATGTGACAGAAAGAGATACTGAGCTGCAAATCAGGATTTCACAAAGAATCCTTTATACCACTTTGGACTACTTCAGGATATATAACAGACCATTAAATATGCTACATGCTAGCTGAAAAGAAGAAATTGCTTTTTTGATAGAGAGCTATATGTGGGAGATTAGGGACAGGTGGTCGAAGATATCATGTTGTATGGGCAGACAGAACCCCTCCCTCAACACTTAGTTGTTTAGTGTCCTTGATAAGCTAAGCAACACGTAACTTGTAATGTAAGCAGACGGATGTGATGTAGCAAAGAGAGGTTTTATAATTCCTTGTAATCCGTTAATAAAACGCCATTTGCCGTCCACCACATTGGTGTCTGTGAGCTGGTGGCCTGAGCAGCCTGGGTGTGGCTGCCGTGTTGTTCCTGGAACCAGGTCGCTACACCTCAGCGGAGGCAGCAAGTGGTGCTGAAGACCTGGGAGTCGCCCAGGAGAGTGGGATTTGCCTGACAGGTGAACGACGGCCGAGCGGTGGGGCCAGCTCGGCGAGGGGGATGCTCCAGGACCCATGGGAGGAGGATGGAAGCTCTCATGAATGTCGTATCTCAGATTCATAAACAGTGGGGAATTGATTGTAAAGCAAAAGATTTTACTCTCGGAGTGACGAGGCTTTTGCAACTTAGCATCATTGATCGTCCGGTGGACATTCTCCAACCAGATATATGGGGTCAGTGCACAAAAGCTCTTGCCAAAGACACAATATCTTCCGGCTCGGGGAAGAATGTTAAGGCATGGGGAAAAGTCATGCAATCTTTGCAGAAGGCTCTGCAAGAGCAGGAGACCTGGAAAGCTGCACAAAATTGTCTAAGATTTATGCCACAGCTCAGTGTAAGCGCAACAACACAAACTGTTTCAGAGGAAGCTTTTTCAGAGGATTATCAGAGCGTAGAAAAATGCGGTCCGAAGGTCAATGACTGTGTTCAGACTGCTGATAAGGTTGGTTCTGCTGACTGCAGAAACTTGGAGGAGCAAAATCTCCCTCCAAAGGATTCAAGCCCAGAATTACCTGCTGAAGGAAAAAAACAGGCAAAATTGTTTGGGGATAGTTTAGCTGAAGAAGCCAGGAATATTGCCAAGAATTCTGCCACGGGGTCGCTGGTAGAAGAGGCTGAGGGGGGACCCCCACCCTTTGCAGCAAGGGATTGCATTAAATCACTGGGAGAGAACAAGAATGTATTTAGATTGGAATGTTTAGTAGATAACGAAGAAGCAGCAAACAAAGAAAGTCTTTTACACAGTGTGCCTGCTGCCAACAAAAACAAAGACAATTTGTTTGATAACGTGGACACGTGCGAGCAGAAAGGGGGAGAGCTCAAAGGGGGAATTAAAGCTAACTTTTGCCAAAAAGATTCTTTTAAGGTACACAGTTTAAAGGGGAGAAGAAAGGGGCGGCTCAGCCCTGAGAGAAAGGGGCAGGGGCCAAAAGGCAAGGGACGGCCCAGCCCTGAGAGAAAGGGGCAGGGTTGGAGCCCGACCAAAAGGTTCCAGAGCCCGGAAGCAGCCAGTCAGTTGACTTCTGGCTCTGAATCGGACTCTAGCTCAGAGGACTGGGACAGCCAGTTCTCTGCTGCTGGCTCTGGCTCCACCTCCGACAAAGAGAAAGTAATAGTATATAAAATCAGTAACAACAATGTTTCTACTTGGGTTGAGGGAAAGTCAGAAGAAGAATGAGCTCCTCTCACAGACTGGAGGAAGATAAAAATGGCATGTGCTGATTGGGGTCCATCGGCCAGGCTGGCTTTTCCAATCTGAGTCGGGGGGGCAGGTGGAAACCAGAGAACATACTCACAAGTAAATCCTAAGGATGTTCAAGCAATTGTTAAAGCAATCACTGACAGAGGGATCAATTCAGCTATGGTTTCTACTCTCATTGATAGTGGTTTTGGAGGGGATGACATGCTCCCATTTGACATAAAGCAAACCTGAAGACTGATTTTTGATGGGGCAGGGATAATACTTTTTAAACAAGAGTGGGAGGACAATTGTGCAAAGCAACTAGATCTGGTCACTGGTGCAGATCATCCTCTATATGGCTCCAGCCTGCAACGGCTCACGGGCACAGACCCAACCATGATCACCCCCCAGGCACAAGCTGAGGGCCTATGGGCCCATGAGGTCATGACAACTACCCGTGCTGCCAGGGAACCCATCTGCTCTGCTTCCATGGTCATTGCTAAACCATCATCATGGTCCACAATAAAGCAGAGTGAGAGTGAAAGTTTTACACAATTTGTAGATCGGCTCCAAGCAGCACCTGACTCCTCAGCTTTGCCCTCAGAAGCGAAGGCCCTGTGTTAGCAGAGTGCTTGCGCCAACAATGCAATTCATCCACCAAGGACATTTTACGGTCTTTACCACCTGGTCCAACCTCGCAGACATAATCAGGCATGTTGTAAAAGAGGAACATTTTGCCCCAATCCAGGCAGCTGTCCATACCACAATAACTAGTGTAATGGCATGCTTTAAATGTGGCCAGGCAGGCCACGTTGCAATGGACTGCCCCCAGTTAGGGCACCCTTCAACACCAGTCCCCCCACGCCAGTCACGACCTAGGGGGCCATGCTGGCTGTGTGGAAAAAAGGGGCATTTTGCCAAAGAATGTAGGTCTAAGAACTGCGGAAACGGGAGAGGGACAGGGCAATAGGGCCACACACAGCCCTCTCCCACTTGGGATGTGAAGCAGCCCAGCTATGCAAACCCAAAATGGGGTGAGGCACTCCCAAATCCTTTTCCCCCACAAGAAGCTACCAACTTTATAGCACAACCGGCGACCCAGCCGTATCTGTCCCTGTCCCAGGAACAGCAAAGACCACCCCCTGCGGACAAGACCCCTGGGTGGCCTTGACAGTGAAGTGTGACAACCCACCAGTAATATGGGGGATCTGTACTCACTATGATGTTTTAGATGACATTGCCATTAGTGTCCCCTTTCTGATTGATACCGGAGCAGGTGTTACTGTTGTTTCTGAGATAAATTGGCCCCCACATTGGAAAATAAAGGACGCACACATGGTGGGTGGGGTTGGGGGATTGAGCCAAGCTCGGAAGAGTGCCCAATTAATAGCAATTACACTCCACACTGAAAAAGGACCAGAAAAAACCATCATCCTTTTTCCATGTATCATGTCAGGGGTCCCACACTTGCTAGAAGAGATGCGTTAGCCCTTTTAAAAGCCAGGGTGACAAATTTACCATAAGGGCCACTGCAGCATACCCATCTCCACTGATCAAGCTGACGTGGAAGTCATCCAACCCAGTGTGGGTTGAGCAGTGGCCCCTGTCAAAGCCTCAAATAGATTCTCTTCTTAAGCTAGTCGATTGTGAATTGCAGAAAGGTCATGTAGAGGCTTCTACTAGCCCATGGAACACCCTAGTTTTTATGATACCCAAACGGAGCAGTGAGGGGTTTCGCCTTCTCCATGATCTGCATGAGGTAAATAAGAAAATTCAACCAATGGGCCCCGTGCAAACCTCGCTGCCCATGAAATCAATGATACCAAAAGGGCAACCTTGTGCAGTGCTGGACATTAAAGGCTGTTTCTTTTCCATACCCCTGAATGATGAAGACAAAGAGCGGTTTGCCTTTTCCATCATCTTCCTGAACAGCCAGCGTCCTAACCTGCGCTTCCAGTGGAAAGTACTGCCTCAAGGAATGGTCAATTCACCCACCATCTGTCAGTTCATGGTGGACCGAGCACTGGAGCCAGTCCGACGCAGCGACCTGACCGTGACCATCGTCCAATACATGGATGACATCCTGATTGCCGCACCATCAGCGAGCCAGGTAGACCAGGCAGTGTCAACAGTCTCAGAGACCTTAAAAACAAATGGTTTTGAAATCACAAGTACAAAAATTAAAAGGGGACCATGTGTAACCTTCCTAGGAGTAGGGATTTCAAGCTCCTACATAACCCCTCCTCAGATAAAAATTCACCGAGACATCAAGACACTCCATGACATGCAGCAGCTGGTAGGATCTCTACAGTGGCTCCGCAACATCGTCCTGATTCCTCCTGAGGTCATGGACCTTTTGAATGGGAATGACCTTTTGAAAGGGAAAAACTCGTGGGAGCAGAAAATGCTGACACCAGAAGCAACACGCTCACTTGATTTTTATCGAGCAGCAAATGTCAGGAAGTACACTCACCAGATGGGATGCAGATGCACCAATTCATTTATACATCCACTTTACGAAGAAAGGAGGAGTAGGAGCGCTGGCCCAAGGGCCAACTGACAAAGCTCAACCGATACTGTGGGAGGTCTTGGGAAAACCGTCATGTGCATTTTCCCCAGGAATTGAGTGTCTTGGCAACCGCATCATGAAAGGCAGGAAACTTGCCCTGAGGCACTTAGGTGCTGAACCCACCAAGATATACTTGCCCTTCCACAAGCAGCTTTCTGTGCAGTTGACAGCAATATCAGAGCATTTGGCCATGGCCCTTGCTGGTTTTGGAGGAGAGATTTGCTATGCAGCAAAACCCCCTTGGACTCAGTTGCTTGCAATCGTCTACATTGATCTCCCACCAAAAATTGTCGACCGACCACAGCCAGGACCGATGATCTTCACAGACACATCTTCGTTAACCTCAACTGCAGCAGCAGTGTAGCAGTTAGAAGAACAGTGGCAATGCATCAAAACAACCGACCCCACTCTCTCAGTTCAATAACTCAAAGCAGCTGCTGTTGTACTAGCATGTGGACTGTTCCCTGAAGAGCACCTCGACATCGTAACTGACTATATTCATGGCCAGGCTCTGACTAGCAATGTCAGGGCCCAGTGTGGCAGTGTCCACAGTAGCTATGATGCTTGAAGAAGCACTCTTAGTGAAAAAGCACCATATCTGTCATCCACGTTAATAGCCACAATCCAGTTAAAGAATTTTTTCAAATCGGCAATGAAAAAGCAGACACAGCTGCAAAAGGACTGTGGATGCTGAGAGATGCCTGTCAAGTACACGAGTCTCTTCACATTGGAGCTAAGGCACTAGCAAAAAAATGTGGGATTTCAACCGCCGATGCGAAACACGTTGTGGCCACATGTCCTCACTGCCAGAAATCACCACTGTGGTCCAGCGGAGTCAACCCCAGAGGCCTTAAAGCCTCAGAAATATGGCAAACAGACTTTACCCTATGTCAGTTGCTAAAACCCCGAGCACGGCTTGCAGTGACTGTAGATACATATAGTGGAGTGATTGTAGCCACACAACACCTAAAAACTGACTCCAAAGCAAACATTCAACATTGGCTGACAGCCATGGCCTAGCTGGGCATTCCAAAGCAAATTAAGACAGACAGTGGCCCAAATTTTGTTTCAAAATCAAGTCAGACATTTGTTGCTAAATGGGGAATCACTTTAGAACACAGCATTCCACACAATAGCACCGGGTAGGCCATTGTTGAGTGAGCAAATCAAACCCTGAAAGTAAAAATAGAAGTACAAGCAAAAACAGAAGGCTTTACTAGTTCCATTCCTTCAGGAGACCAGGCACGTATACCAACTACCACTCTGCTGGCACTGAATCAGTTCCCTAGGGGGGATGACACAAACAGCCCAGCCCAGAGACACTGGGCCACCCGAGCACTAGAGGAAGGCCCACACATTGTAGTTAAAAATGGACTGGGAGAATGGGAACAGGGCTGGAGACTAGGGCTCACGGGGTGAGGGTACTCAGCTGTTAAAAAAGAAAATAAAGTAATATGGTGTCCACTGAAATCGATCAAACCAGACCTTTGGAACAGAACTAATGCAAATTGTAAGGTCTCATTTGCAGGATTGGATAATTGGATGCCCCCGTGACGCGTACACTCCGGTACCAGAAGAGAATGATGAACCCCTGAGCAGTTCAACAGCGCACAAAGATCCTGCACTGGTGAGATCCAAGCAACTACTGTGTCTTTGTGTAATTTTATTTCTGGGTCTTGTGGGCAGGGGACAAGCAGATGCAGTGTATTACCCTCACCAACCATTCAGATGGGTCCTATACCATCTTTCGAGCAATAAGGCAATCAAAGAAACCATTACAGTAGACAGCCTATCCTTTGAGTTTAAGATAAGAGACATATTTCCCTCACAGCTGGGATTCCCTAAAATTGGGGATTCTTCACTATACCAAACCTATTGGTGCCCTGCCTCCAACCCAGGCAAAAGTTACTGTAACCATCCAAAATATGGGCACTGTGGATATTGGGGGTGCGAAACTATCGTGACAAGCAATAGATGGCAACCGCAGCAATCTGACAGGTTCCTGCAAGTCAGGAACCCAAGGCTGTCGCGAACTTAAGTTTGGGATAAATAGAATGATATACACACCCCGAGATGGGAGAAAACACACCTATAAGAACTACACAATGACGATTTTGCAGTCGACCCATGTGAGTTGGGCCACAGGAAAAGTATGGTCAGTGTTTGTTCGTGCCTTTCGCAGCATCTGGGTGAATGTGCAAATTACTAGACTCCCACCTTCAATGCCCCTGTCATTCAAACTTTATCAGAATCTTACAGCACGCAGACACAAGAGGGAGGCCACATCTAGCACCTCCTCCTCATTCAGTCCTTTAGCTATCTACCAAAAACCTAAGTCAGATCCTTACAATCTGTTTCTTAGTGTGTTAAATGCTACCTTTTTGTCGTTGAACCAATCCAACCCAAACTTTACAAAATCATGCTGGTTATGTTATAATGCAGGATCTCCTTTTTATGAGGGTGTTGCCCTTGACGTTCCTTTCGAATATTCTGCAGCAGATAATCCACACAACTGTAGGTGGGACACCCCCTGGAGGAAAATTCCCTGAGTCAAGTCACAGGCCAAGGCAAGTGCTTCGGCAATGTAACCTTAGCAAAGCAGATGGGAAATACCTGTGCTGAGTTCATCCAACGTAGCCAAAAGACTGATAAGTGGGCAGTCCCGTTCGTACCAGGAAAGTGGGTTTGCCAACAATCTGGAATAACCCCCTGTGTGTACCTTGGTAAATTCAATAACCTTGCTGACTTTTGTGTCCAAGATCTGATTGTTCCTAGAGTCCTGTATCACCAAGAAGAGGAAATGTATCACTTTTTAGAAGAAACCATCCAGCTCCACAAAAGAGAAGTAATGACAGGTATAACCATTGCAATGCTCCTTGGCCTAGGAGCTGCTGGTACAGCCACAGGTGTTTCAGCTCTTGTGACCCAACACCAAAGGACTTTCTCAGCTGCAAATGACAATTGATGGGGACTTGTTAAGAATTGAAAAATCCATCTCCTCTCTGGAGGAATTCATCTCCTCGCTTTCGGAGAAAGTCATCCTGCAGAACAGGCAAGGACTGGACCTCTTGCTCATGCAGCAAGGAGGCCTTTGTGCCGCCTTGAGAGAAGAATGCTGTTTTTATGCAGACCATACCGGAGTCGTGCAAGACTCCATGGCCAAACTGAGAGAAAGACTGGCCCAGAGAAAGAGAGAGAGAGAGGCCCAACAAGGATGGTTCGAGTCATGGTTCAATCAGTCCCCAAGGCTAACCACCCTTGTTTCCACCTTAATAGGCCCTCTCATCATGATACTCTTGATATTGATTTTTGGGCCTTGCATTTTGAACAAGTTAGTTTCGTTTGTTAGAAGCCGTTTAGAGAAAGTTGACATCCTATTTGTTGAACACCTGCAATTACCATGAAGTACAATTATTACTGACATGTTATATCACTTTTGCATCCTATTATACTAACTTTAACAACTTTTGCATTTTTTATAACATTTATACTTTTATAGGTTTTTTACTTAATCATGGGAGGTGTGGGGCGGGGAGGGGAGATATGGGAGATTAGGGACAGGCGATTGGAAGATATCATATTGTATGGGTAGACAGAACCCCTCCCTCAACACTTAGTTGTTTAGTGTCCCTGATAAGGTAAGCAACACGTAACTTGTAATGTAAGCAGATGGATGTGATGTAGCAAACAGAGGTTTTATAACTCCATGTAACCAGTTAATAAACGCCATTTGCCGCCCACCACATTGGTGTCTGTGAGCTGGTGGTCCGAGCAGCCTGGGTGTGGCTGCCGTGTTGTTCCTGGAACCAGGTCGCTACACCTCAGCAGAGGCAGCAGCTATAGCTGTATGGCTAGCAGAAGTAACTTAAATATGCAGTTGGTTAAAATATTAATTACATCTGAACATGAGCCTTTGAACAGTATTAGAACTACCATAGCAATTCCTCTAAAGGCCACCCCGCTGCCTAGTGTCTTTAATCTTACTTTAAAAATATATTCTTCTTTTAGTTTAGCTGATACATCTGGCATGATTTTGTTTCAGATGCATGCCTAGAATCAATGAAAAATGGTCCTATAATTGATCAGGAATATTTTGAAGTAGATTTGCAAGAAACATGCTAATGTCCGTGCCATTGTGCTCTGCTTCTGACCAGTGACATCCTTGTGGAAGTAATATAGTGCCTGTCCATGGCATTTCACTGGGGTAGAGGAGGTGGAGTATCACCATCCAGGTTGGCTTTACAGGTCATTACTAGTGCTTGTTTTATGGTGGTGGAGGATGGGTCAAGAGAAGGAGCTATAGACCTCCTCTGTCATTACCTGCCTCCTCAGAGGATGAAGCAGTCGATGATGTGATTTACCTTGCAAAATTGGGATAGGTTGGGCATGTAACATATTCGTAGAAAAATTTCAGGACACTCTTTTAAAATGTGAATTGCTTTTTTTTTTCTTTGTCCAGTTACTGTACCAATCTAGAGTGAGGGCATAAGAAGAGAAAGGATGTAAAATGAAGAACAGATGTTAGGAGATCATTTAGTTGCCTAAACTTTAAGCTTTTGTTGTCACTCACCTGCCACTGGGTAAGCAGCACATCAGGATAAAGGCAAGTATGAAATGGAAAATCAAAGTTTCATTCTGGTATAGGACAGATGATCTCCTAGGCAAGAAAGAATACTTTGTGGTCTGTATGCTTCCTTCATGTGGTCATGGGACTTTCTTCTCAAAATTGCATGCTAAGCTCAAAAATGCATGTCATCTCGACCTCTCTCTATTCAGTGAGAACATAAATGAAATATACTATGATGATAAGTCTTCACTACCTTTAATTTAATTTTTTTATAATGTCTCTCTATACTCTCAGCTGGAATATTTTTTCAAAGAGGAAAAATATGACCTTGCTAATTGCTACAATTAGAACTAATGCTGTTAAAGCAATTATCCATATAAACTAAACTAAACTAAACTAAACTAAACTAAACTAAACTAAACTAAACTAAACTAAACTAAATTAAACTAAACTTAAAAAAAAAAAAAAAAAAAAAAAAAGCAACTGCTCCAAAGCAGACTAACACTTCAATTTTAGAAAGGCAAGAAATAAAATTCACAGAAAGGACGCCAGTCTATCTTGAAGTAGCACCTTTGTATGTTCCATGAAGATTCTGACAGTGTTTGACATTATTCACTACCACTATACACATATGGTTGGTGTTTAAATGAAAAGCCAAACTCAAATTCATTTTTGTATTCCTGTATTCCTGCTTTAATATATATTTTTGTCACAGTTTATTTCAATCTTTTGTTATAATGTGGGAATAAATAAACTGGAACTTCCTTTATTAATGATTTAAGATCTCAAATTCCTTTTGTTTGGTTGGTATAAGGGGTGCTGACAATTAATATTATCAAATCTAGATAAAATGTAATAATTTTTAACCTAAATGTGTGACATTTGCTTTGTTCCAGTTCTTGATCACCAATACCAATGTTAAGGAAACTTCTTTGTCCGACCATCCAGGAGCCACTTTCACACTTGCACCACCTGAGCTGGCACTGAAACCCCTTTGCACACACCCCACACTCACACAGTCAGATCAGGGTTCCTTACTGGCTCTACCCCATGTTTCCCACAGCAGAGTCCCTGATGTCCCAATTCTCAAAAGAATTAAAGTGGTGCAGCAGTTAATTAACCAAACAACAGCTCGAGCTGCCTCTGATGAGGCATTCTGAACAAAGACAACCATGAGCTTTTATATCCGTGTAGTCTGAGACTGGGAGTCTGGGGTTCATGAGCTCCTGCAGTGCCTCAGTATCCAGTCCCTGTGCCCTTTCCTGTGCCAAGGGTTGGCAGTTCCTGACCTCTTGCCTCAGGCTCCCATGAAGACCTCAACCTGCCGCTCTCATTGCAACTGCACTCTGAGCCACCTGCATTGAATATGTTCCTCAACACCAGTTACCATGATCATTTAAATACTGTCAAGAATGGCCTTGCACTGAAATCAGAGAGCTCCCTGAGGGCCCATGGACTTATGTATGTCCAGTGTTTTTTAAGCTCTCTCCAACTTAGTCTTCTTCTGTGAAGGGTAAGTTTTCCTTGCCCCAAACTTTGTCTGTGGTCTGAGGGGCCTAGGATTACTGAAGGCTTTTCTTACTGAGAAAGACTGAGTCAGAGAAGATAAATATGATGGCCTACATTGTGCTCTTTATCACCAGCACCCCTGCCCCATTCAGCAGCAGGTTCATGTTTTCCTTAGTCTTCCTTTTGCTGTTTATGTACTTGTGAACAACATTCTTCTTTCCCTTCACATCCCATGCTCCTTTCACATTGACCTTGACTTTCCTATCCTCATCTCTACAAGACAGAACAGCAACACTATACTCCTCCTGTTGGTACTTCCATCTATTGTACAATTATTTTATGTCCAAGTTCAATTATGAGCTCTTTGCTCATCCATGTAGACCTCCTGCCTTTGTTTAATTTCCTACTTAATATGATGGACCATTTTTGAAGTTGGAGAACAAGATCCTTAAATCAACTTCTGAAAGGCTGGTGGCATGTCAAAAAAATGTGTCCATATGAAAAACCAAACCTAAAGAGAATACTTATAGGGGCTGTGGAACCAAAGTGGGGTTACAACACATGTCAAAATTATCCCTTATTATTCACATTCACAGGTCAGTCCTCAGCAAGAAGTGACAAAATGTTATCTTTCATACTTTGATATTCTAAAAAGCAATTTCCATGGCTTTTTGACTTTTTTAGTATGAACATTTGGTAAATTATTCTGAAAGAGCAGTGACATCATCATCTTTGGAGTAAGGAATAACCATTTAGAGTAGGTACATTCTGAGAGTGTCTGGACAAAAACAACAACAACAACAACCAAAAAAAAAAAAAAAAAAAAAAAAAAATCACCCCACATTTCTATGCCCATTCCATCAGTCTATTCCATCCCAGTCAGCTAACCTCACTTTTTTCCTTTTTAATTACAGCAGATGTAGGCTTATTCAAAACTGTTCATGTTTCAAAGGCATAATGGCTATTTGTGCTAGAGTAATTTTCCTCACATTTATTGACTGTATGGTTCATAGTATAAGTATCAACTGAAATAGAGGTTTTCTAGTATAAGATTTTCTCTAAAACAATCCCCATTGCAGTCTATCTTTTCCCAAATCTGTGTTCCCCAACATTTTCTACATTTTCTTTCTATACCTTCCCCAAATATTTGAAAGTAAGTATAAATATATAATATTTATATACTATATTATGATATATTTAAGTTCCACATCTGAGATACAAGTCTGGAATGTCTGAAATACAAGTCCGGTATCGATACAAACAAGATTTATTGCATGTTGACCCGTATGAGGCAGTGAAGATGGCAGAAAACTTAAAAAAATTTCTTTAATATGTTTACTTCAACAGGTCATAGCAGCTGGTTTATAAGAAGAGGCTCTTTTCAGTAACTGTGCAATAACTTTGATGTATTGAGGTAACTTTGATCTGCCAGTAGATCTGGAACCATCCTCTTTAGGTCTAGGTGTGGTTCCATGTGAAGAGGAGACTTGAATGTTTTGGCCTAGCTCAGGATTAAGTGAATTGAAAAAGTGTTCATGAAGATCTAGCACCTGCCTCAAATCTAACATGATCTCTCCCTGTCTCCAGCCAAGCCTTCTGCCAGAGAAGGGCAGGGGAGAGAGCTTTTTCTCTACATCTCTTTTGTCCCCTTCTGGGGAAATGAGTTACTTAAGTGAGCTTAATGTCTTTCTTTGAAGCAAGTGCATCAATTTACTTGTGCTATAGTAAGCAGATAAATTGAGACTGGCAGATTCATATGAAGATAATACAGATCCTCTTTCCCTAGGAATTAAGGGAAATATCTTGTTAGGTCAACTGAGCAGCTCCTGAAGAATGGAGGACCAGGGGGAGAAAGGGAGAGGGAGAGAGGGAAGTAATTGATAATTCAAGGTTTCAGTCTCTCTGGCAGTTCAGGTGCCTGAAGTTACATGGTTATCCTTCTAAGAGGAACACATCAGGACACATTTGTGCAGGACCCCAATCTGATGGTCAGCCAGGTGTGTCCAGGGAGGATTTTGTATCCTATGCAATGGCCCAAGGGCAACATAATAAATGTAACATTGAGTCATTGTATTTCCAAATACTGGAAAGGCTGCTAAATCAATCTCTTGGAAATTATGAACCATGAGAATTGAAGCTGCCAATACAATTGATTCAGCAAGTCTGCCTTACTTTGAAATGCTGTCTTCCTGCCATTGTTATGTGACTTTCCCCCCCACACATTTCCCCATGCATTTTCAGTAATTTTTAAAGCATATCCTTTCATCTTTTCTACTTAAAAAGAAGCAGAAGGTGACAGGAGAAAGCTGCATGTGAAAAAAGAGAAAGAGTCAAAAACATGTAAATTAATACATTAAGCCTAAGCAAAATGTATTAGAGTGATCCACCTATTCCTGTTCTAGAAGCCTATTTCCCCCACTTGGTGGGTTCATCTGTTCTAAAAAGAAAACTGATTACTTATTTCAAGGTCTACAACTCCAGTACTTGGACAGGTGGGTGCCCTGATCCTTAGAATGTTCTGTGCTGTGTTTTTCTTATCTTCCCATGGGCAAGTCCACTGTTGCTAGGTTGAGATAACTTTCGGTGAGAGCCTCAGCACTGTTAGTGTGTTAATTTGGTTTATATTGTGTTTCATTTGGTTTGTCTATGCCTCTGCCCACACAGGGGAGAAACACACATGAAACACCTAATACAGGCTTTCTCCTTCCTGGGCATCCCTAAATCAATAAAAACTGATAATGAACCCACGTACACATGCAAGGAGTTCAGAAGCTTCCTGCAGCAATGGGGAGTAGAGCACAAAACAGGCATCCCCTACTCCCTGACAGGTCAGGCCATCATGGAAAGGACCCACCAAAATCTCAAAAGGGTCCTCAACCAACAACATCAGTCTCTAAAACTAGAAACACCCTTGTTCACTCTGAACTTTTTAATTGCACGTTTGAAAATCTTAACCCACCAATTGTGCGCCATTTCAGAGAGAACTGCCAACTGCAGCTGAAAGCAAAGCTACCGGTAATGGTAAAGGATCCAGCAACCAGGGAAACAGAGAGTCCTCATGATCTGATCACCTGGGGTCATGGGTAAGCCTGCATGCCCACTCCCTCAGGTCTTAAGTGGGTGCCAGTCAGGTGGGTGAAACCTTTCATCCCTAAAACTGCAAAACCCCGTGCAGAGGGCCCACATGTGGCCAGTGTTGCCTGGAGGAGGAGAAAGCACTGAACCCTCTCCTTCTAATTATCATCTCCCTTTAACAGTATTTTCTGAACAGTTTGTCTGCACTAGATGTCATTTTTTTTCTTTCTTCAACTTTAAAGGTACTCAAGGTCCAAACTTTGAACATCTCCTATGAACTGAGCCTTCCTTGTTTTCGATTTAATAAGAAAGAGGGAGACATTATAGTGTGTTAATTGGGTTTATATTGTGTTCCATTTGGTTTGTAATATTTTTCCTGTCCCCCTTGGAAACTGTATCATGTGGTTTGTCCATGCTCGGCCGCACCCATTCCCCACACTGGAATGTAACCCAACTCTGTTCCACTCCCACCTTATCCCTGATCGGGTAGTGGCTTGTCCCTGCCTCTGGGCCCATCCCCACCAGGGAAAAAGCCCCGGGATGGGTGGGGGTTGGGCTGTCTGGCACTGCATCCCTGGGGAAAGAACTCCAGCCAGCAGGAGCAGGACTCCAGAATAGAGTCATGATATCACCCCAGAGAGAGAGCAGGCTCTATACTTTTGCCTTTGGTAGTCATCTGGGCCTCACTAAAGAAATACCACACTGCACTTAACCTGTCTTGCACAAACTGGTTTAGGCACTGATTACCAGCTGAGTTAGAGAGCAGGTTAGACCAATCTATGTTAAGCTGATCACTTTAAACACGTTGCTGTACTGTAGGGTTAAGAATAACCTAGTAATGCATTTGTGATTTATAACATCATATTATTGCCTTTTAAAATTTTCATTCTTTTGGTGAAAGTTTCAATTTTGTTGCAATATAGCATGTTTCTCAAAAGTTTTTGACACATCTGCAGTTAAATTTGAATAGGAAGCAAAAGAAATCATCCTGTTTTTTCCACCTGATATAAAAGAAGATGGGATCTTAATTGTTTTGCACTGCATATTTAAACAAAAAAAAATAATAGCTAATTGCTTTTCAAATATCTACTTTTCCACATACTGGAGAACTAATGTGAATCTGTCAGAAACAATGTGGTTTTTGAAACATTTGGTATTTGAATAAGTTGAAGATAAGAAAGTCCTTCTTGTTTATAAGGGAGTATTTAAATCTGTTAGATGTGTACTTTTTACTTTCAGCATGCTTTTTGTGTGTTAATGGATTTGCTTTGGTATCAGTTCAATCTATCTATTTTATAAATGGCAAGAGGTTCCTCTTTTTGTGAAGATTGTTAAGGTTGTTCAGAGCAATTAGCTCAATGTTAATGAGGTAAAGTTTTCTTCTTCAAATGCAAAGAGCTACTGTAGTGCTGAGCAGCATTATAGGTAGATTTTGTATTCATAGCTGGCCATATAAAGTCTTGAGCTTTTCAGCATAGATGTTATGCCTTTTGGGGTGTCCAGCAGGGTAATACAGAATAACTAATGTATTTTAGCATTCCTACTAAAAACTGGTGAGAAAGAGAAGGCTCTGTATTGTTCACAACCAAGGATGTGCAGAGATGAGGATATGGTGCTGTTGACCCTTAACTTCCATGTAGTGAAGGTTTTGATGTCCTGCCTTGTCCTTATAATGCTGAGTGATAAAGTCCAGGATATTCCCCTGAGGCTATGTTGCAGTTGACAGACGCATGTGATTTTAGAGACATACCACTGAATTACTTTCCCTTGAGTTTAACAAGTGCTTCTTGTGGAAGGAACTGAAGCATCTGCTTCTGGCTACACAGCATAGGAATAAACAACTAGTTTTTCAGTCCTTGTGTTTTCAGTTTCTTCCAGAGTAGCCACACAACAACCTGAAATCTAGGAGAATGCAGGTACAAAAAACCAAACAAACAAAAAATGAGTGGGAGGCCATTCATTTGTATGATGTTGTTGTTGTTGTGTGGAGGTTTTTTTGTATTTACACTACCTTGTTACAGCCATGTCTACTTTCAGAGACATGCCCATCATGACATGAAGTGCTCTTAGAGCCTGAGTACTTTCCCTTCACCATGTCTTACAGCTGAGGAAGTAGCTGAGCTTCTGGGAAGGAGTCCACACCACCTCACTGCCCACAAGTCTCTTAGCTGGTGTTCACTGCAGTTCAAAACAGCCCCTTGCAAACCTGAATTCTAACGGAACCTTTCCTCCCTGCAGTAAATATGCCATAGCAGACTAATACTGCATTGCCAGTCCTTTGTCTGCCCCATTTTTTAAACCAACAGAGCACTGCCAGGACAGCACAGGTGATGGTGGGAGCACCTCTGGAACTGGTCATTTTGTGACCTCAGTTTGTATCTGAGTTCACTAATGAATGGTTGGTGTTGGCTGACAAAGGGTGGATGGAGAGAAGCACTGTGGCAAAGCTATTCCTGTGATGGCTGTAGTTGCACTTGATCACTCACACTTGTGAAGATTCTAATGTGAAAAACAATACCTTTTTTTTCCCTGGGCTCTTGCTTCATCAACAACCAGTTAATATGACAAGATTTACCTCACCACATAGGAGATAACCAGGCACTGTAAAGGGCGCATTGGCTGTACTGGTTACAGATGTGTCAGACAGAAATAAATGGAAGAGGAGCACTTCTAATGCCATTGTGATTACAGTACTGGTGACAGATTTTAGCATATTATTGACATCAAAAAATGTCTGATTATGGGAAAGATAGCCTTAAATGGTGCATATTTATTTTCACTGCCAACTTCTACCAAGGCAGTAAAAAAAATTAAAAAGTTAGTGCCTCAAATGTATGAGGAATGCATACAGAAACTCAGTTCAGGTCATAATGATCAGTTTCTTATCCTCTGAGACCTCTGTAGAATAAAGCAAACAAATAGTCCAGAGACCTGAAAATCCCCAAACAGCCATTTTGTGTCTATACTTCATTTAATACTGGGCTTTTTTGCGTTTACAAAGATCCTTTTTACAGGAAAGTAAAGAGAGCAATTCTCCCAAAGGAGATTTTCTTTAATCAACCCTGAGCATATTTAAATGCAGTGAAGAGCAAAAAAGTGATAAATACAGACAGCCAATTACATGTACCTTTAATTTAGTATATTTAATTTCACAGAGTGGCTGAGCTGCGTTAGTGATTCAGCTGTAGCTATGAAAATTGCCTTAAGGTTTGCACACTAACATATTTAATTTCAGCATGTGTCTGCCTGGATTATCAGCTTACAATATTCTGAAATATGTTAATTAGAACCTCAATGAGTTTTGGTTTTACAACCTCATATATGGCAGAAGGTTTAAAACACAAAACTGAACCCTGCATAAAAATTGAATTCTTACGTTTGCTTTGAACAGTATCTTAAATCATCTTAAATTTTTTTTATGTTATTGGCTTTTAGTCCACTTTTTATTGTTGTCCGCCTTTGTTTTTTGGGACTGTGACAATGAATTAAATCAAATGTGCTGAAAATATCTGCTCTGAAAGCAAACATAGGATTTCACTGGAAATTTGGTGCAGCTTCTGTTGCTTTCTCTGCTTGTCAAATTTGCTAGAAATAGCAGTGATGAGATTTAATTGATGTAATGATATAATTATTCCTTCAAATTGCTCTCACCCAGATTTTGCAGTCCTTCATCAAATAAGAGGCTGGCTGAAAAACTATTAACAAAAAGAGAGAAGGACTGTTGCAGAGGCCAGTGCACCTCCTAAATCAGAGCACCTGGGGCTCCCTTGGAGGGATGTTCCTCAAATGAGACAAGTCCCTTATGTTAGGAGGAGAAGAAGCTCACTTCTCTCAGAGTTCTTTGGTTGTTATTCAAATATACCCCAGTTCTGCTCTCCCAGTTGGCCCATTGGGCTCCCCACCCCTTTCTCCCTTACCTGTCCTTCCCCTCGAATGTTCTCCCTTCCCCAAGGCCCCATTGGCCCTGATTTGGTGCAATCTTCTGCCCATGTTCTGCCCATGTTACCCCATTGGTTCTCCTTGTACATTGCTCCGCCTCTGCACCACTTTCTCCTCACCCATTGGCTCCTGTTCCAAACTCTGCCCCACATATAAACCTTGGTCCCTCACTCATGCCCATTCCTTTGTCCCTGGACCCCTTCACCTGAAGATGGAATAACACCTCTCTGAGGAACTCTGTATGAAGACCCTTCCCTTTCTTACTGCCAAGGGATTTATTACAGCTATCCAGTGTGAGTGTTGAGGGATTGTGTTGGTGTGCCTGTGATTCCTGGCGTCTTTCCACTTGGGGACACTTCCAGAAGGTTGTGATACCTTTCTACCTTCACCCACCACAACAGACTATGTTGACCGCTTTTAATCAAAATCACTTCCAAAATGTTAAAAATGGCATTTCATTTTTTTTTTTCTTTATTAATAGAATCTTTTCAGAAATTCCATTGAGTGTCCTAAAACCTAACTGAGTCAGATAACCAATTTTTTGGTTCTGTTTTTCTTTGTAGCCAATAATTTCCTTCCCTTGATGTCACACTGGTATTTTGCTGGAAACAAACTTTTAAGAACAAATCTAACTTTTCAGATTGTGGTTGCTAATTTTGTATGCCATATAATTACACAGGTTTCCCATATGTGTGTCAGCATACCTGAGAACATCCCATGAACCTGGAGGAGGTATGAACAAAGCTAATAACAATAACCTAAAAATCAGCCCAAGCAAGGAAGTTGGAGTGTTAAAAATCATAAATCCCATTTTAACATTTCTTCAGAACATTCCTGTACATTCACCAGGCACTATATAAGGGAGGAATCCTTCTCCATGTGAAAGTCTTGGCTGAACACATCTAGTTCAAGAAAGGAAGAGAATACCCACCTCTTTCTTTCCATTTAGTACTTTAAACAATTTAAAACTGTTGGATTAAACTTGCTCAGAGAATGATATATTTAAGTCTCCCTCCTCGGTGGCTCCCCCACCTTAATTCTGAGGCTACAGAAGACAGCTACAAGTTACTGGTCTGACTGTTCCTTCCCTAAATATTATTCCATTGTTTAGTGTTGGGGCTTTGGAGGTTTTTCTGTCCCTAAAATAATTTGGAAGCCAAGTAACTGACCTAACAGTAACTAATTTGTTTTACTTACCTCATCACTCTACTTGTCCAAAACAAATCTCCTGAAAACTGTCATGGAAGCTACTGCTTTACATTACATTAGTAGTAATATTTGAATTCTTCCTGGGCTCTACATTTCTGAAGTTTTGAAAATTAAGTGGAGAGGGATAAGAAACACGTGCTGTGCTTGTTTTGAAATTAATTTGTGGAGGTTTTTTTTTTTTCAATAATCCTCCTGTTTGCTGATGGTTCATTGATTTTATAGTTCTACTGGAAGAATTTATAGGGCCTTGGTAGACTTTCCACATCCACTTCCAATAAAACTGTGGATTTTCAGATGCATTTGCTCCATGAGGAAGAACATGTCCTTCTTCCCCAAAGAGTGATCACTGGACCTTAAAATGGCTTGAATCACAGAGGAAAACTTTTGTCAATGGTGAAGCAGGTAATTTAAACAATTATTATGCTGAAGATACTACATCCTTCGTAAGTGGTCTCTATGAAATAAATAACTTTTATTTTCATTGCATTTTTCAGATTCTGAGTTATGGATTTGTCTGAACATGGCATTTCTGTTTGGAATATACAAGGAAAGAAATATTTTCACTGTAATATACTCAGAAAGCAACTAACTATGTTTGCTCATACTGTTGAAGAACATTCAAGTTTTAAACAGAGACCAAGTATAGGAAATGTTGGTCCCAAAGACAAGTATTCATGAAGGCATTAAGACATGAGAAAATAAATGAAAAGGCACAGCTAGAATGAAATGTTAACTTAAGTCTTGGTTGCTGTGATCTGCTTTAGTGCAATATAATGATCTGCCCAAAAGAACAATAAATGCACGTTTTTAATTTATTTTTTAGAAGACCTACTCTTCAGCAGGCTATTGGCCTTATGTCAATACATTTTACAGTCTAACAAAGAAAATAACTTCTACTGTCACAGAATCACACATAGTGTAAAAGATGAACAGGACCAACATAATTATGTTTTTAACTGTGATGTGAGGGGTGTTCACAACTCTAATAAGCAGAAACAAGAACAGCATCCAACTCCCAGGACTGAGGACATGCATTGTGATTTACTTAAATGTAGAAAACCATCTCTAAAGAGCTACTTCTTTTCTTTTCAGATTATGTTTAATAGTGCATAAAGTCACATTCTGTGGTTCAGACTTTGTTGTAAGACTATAATGCATTCTGACATGTTTTCTTCTGTCAAGGGGCTGCTGTGTGCATTGTCATTGTCTTTATTAAAATTTATTGCATTATGTTCTGTACTTGAGGAATAGCTCTTGACATTGCTCTTATTCAAAATACTCAAATGAAGTGAAAATGATGATTCAAAAGTGACTGCTTGAAAACAGCCATCGTAGAAACAACAGTGTGGTTGAAGTTGGAAGGAATCTTTGGAGATCATTTAATCCAACTCCCTGCTTAAAGCAGGATCAGTGCAAGTGGCTTTTATTTTAGTTTTTCTGGCACCATCCCTATACTTTTGGACAGTGTAGATACACCTTGATACATCTTCTGGGTCACCTGTCCCTGCTTCTAGCTCCAGTATGCTTCCTTGTTTGTTTGATTCTAGTCAGGAATTCATTCTTCCTGTCACTCTTCCTTGATTTTTTGAGCCTGGATAATGTCCTGGAAAGTCAACTAGTTCTTCCGAACCCTCTGTTTTCTCTAACCATCTCCCATGAGATTCTTCCAAGCACATGAGATCCAAGATTATTCTCTTGTAGTGAGGGGCTGTGATCCTGATATTTATGTTTCCTCCCCTCAGATTCCTGAACTCCAGGCTCCCTTGGCTGCCTCAGTCCCTACCACCCTTATGTCCCCATTGTCTTTGTTTTTAAGAATCATATCCAAACAGAGCACCTCACGTCACCATCCACTCCTCAATCATTTGTCTTAGGAAGTCCATTAACTCCAGATACCTCCATGACTGTGTTCATCTGTCTTGTTCCTGCAGTAGATCATCTGGGTGTTTCCAACTTCCCATGAGGACCAGGGCCTCCAAGTGGGAGTCTTCTTCTAGCTGGCTGAAGAAGCCTTATCCACTTCTCACTGATGAGAAAGTTTGTAGCAGACATTCACCACAATGCTGCCCACACTTGTTGCTGTGTGTTATTTGGTTTCATATTGTATTTCATTTTTATATTGGGTTTTTAATGGTTTCTTCTGTACCCCCCTGTTCTCCTGGAAAATGTAACATCCCAAAGTTTGTCCCTGCCCTTCCCCCAGCCTATCTCCCACATTTTTCCCTGTCCCCTTCCTTAAATGCAATCCAGCCCTGTTCCACTCGCACCTTATCCCTGGTTGGGTAGTAGCTTGTCCCCTCCCAGAGCCCCTTCCCTGGATATAAGCCACAGACCATGCAGCTGGGTGGCGTCTTGCTCTGGGACCCTTGGTCCAGGCCTCTTGGTTCAGGCAATGGGATGGTGTTCGTGACTGAGGCTAGATCTGGGGCAGCATCACAGAAGAAAGTCTGAATAAAGCCTTGGTTTCACTCCCCAGAGCAAGTGCAGACCTCCTTCCTTTGCCATCAATGGAGTCTTGCTCTTTTGTGCTAAGGGAAAATTCTCGGCTGCCTCCTAGGTTTTAGGACCATGAGGAAACTCCTTCTAACTGCAGTTTGTCTCTCAAGTTAGCTGGGGCAAGAACAGTGCCAGAGAGCTCTGTGAGAGAGACAAGCCACACACACTGAACCATAAACTTGCAGACAGTTTACCACCTGTCCTAGACAGAGCTCTGTGTGTCCCTGCTGCTCTTTCCCTTTCACGACAATCCCTTCCCTCAGTGTCAGTCTGACCTTTGCATGGCCTGTACCCACCCATCACAGCATCCCAGTGATGTGAGTTTTTCCCTGTTTCTGTGATGCAAACAAGACTGTAGCCCAGCTGTGCACACAGATCTCCAATTGCTTCTGCTCCTCCTTATTCTGCCTGCATTAACATGCAGGCACTGCAGAGAGGCTGTGATGATTTTTCAGATAAACTGTTAGAGCTTCCCACAAAATTCCCCCTAATTACTGGAAAAGTAGTGAAACAAGTTAAAAATGGTTGGCTGATATTTTTTTTAAATTTATTTTTTTATTATTTTATTTTGTCTAGTACAAGACTCTTGGATTTTACTTATTGTCATTATTCCGAAGGTAAGCTGCTTCATGTAAATTAGTTGATCTTTCTCATGTCTGTATAGAAGATATTCAGTAATACCCAAGTGTAACTGTGCCTGCTTGACAGTCTTCAGGAGAAAATAAATCAAATAAACACATATATTTATTATATCTATTTTTTTTTCCCTTAAAACACACATACACATGTTACACAATCACAGAATGTTTGAGGTTAAAAGGAACCTCTGGAGATCATCTGCTCGAATCCCCCACTTAAGCATGGGAACTGAGAGCCACATAGAAGTGTTTATGTATCTCCTAGCTTCTGACAAAGCTGCTTACATTGATAATACAACTTAAATTGGGGAAGAAAAGTGGCTGGGTATGAAAACACTTGAACATATTATGGCAAAAATTCTTATCCTACAGAAAATATGCTAGCAACATTAGTGAGAAAAATTATTAGGAAATTAATAGAAACAGGAACAGTATCTTCGTATGAAGTGATTTGCCTAAATACCAGCCAGACTGCTGATTTATTTAACTTGTGTTCTGATTTCTCCTGAGTAATGTCCTTCCTTGTTGCAGAAATGTAAAGTATACCATGACTCACTGAAGGATAAAAAATGCATGAAAAAGCCTAGTAAAAAACTGAAACACGTGGTTTTTCCAGTTGCTTCTGTAGAAATTCCTTGAGATTTATGAAAATTCTTCATTTATGAATCCTTTTTATCCAGAAGATTGAAAGCTAAAGCAAACATCACACAAATGCAATACATATTTGTTAACAAATGGTTATGAAAATGATAGAATTTACTCTGAATAACACTTTAAAGAAAATTTAAAATATAAGAATAAGTTGTATGATACAAAAGACACAAGGTATGCCTTTGAAAAGAAAATGTGAATTAAGAAGCAAAACCACAATAATTTCAGGATAAGTAAGAACAGAACAGACCTAGATTTAAAAATTCCTCAGAGATATCATTTTCAGGTCTTTCATTTCCTTATAATATTATATGGTTGCTTGAGTAAATTTAATGCCTGACAGGGTCTAGGCTTTTGCCTGTGTAGAGAAACTTGAAATTATCAAAACACAACTAGATACCTTCTGCACTAGTTCTTTGGAGATAGTACAAAATTATCCAAATAGCTGCATTTAAGGCTCCCAGGAAGAGCTAAAGAAAATTTGGTTTATGCTGCATGACTACAAATGAGAGGGCAAATCTAATTCAGTATCCATAAATGCAAATAAATCCATTCAAGTAAAACTAACCTTATCTTCACTTCATAAGGTACACTAAAATTACTTGTTACCTTTAAGGAAAAAAAAAAAAAAAGGGTCCATCATAAACCATTCTCTTAGGAATGGGTTAAAAGAATGAAGAGAGATCAGAGCTTTCCTGGGAAGCAAGAAGAGAGATATTAAGTGAAGAATAATGTCATGTGTATACACCCACGGGTCCTATAAGCCTAGGACGAAAAGTTTAGTCAGCAGTCTGTGGAGAGACAGAGTACAAGGAGTGTTTGTAACAGGACTTAGGCAAAGTAATGGAAGGCAGCTATGATAAACATCAAGTGTCTGGATGTATCTGTGTAATGGTTTTAATTTAATAAAACCAGGCAGAAACACCAATTAATGTAGGGGTTTTAGTGTTAATATTTTTTGTGGGAGGGAGAGATTATGAGAAAAATAAACAAAGCAGGCTTAAGCTTAAAAATTAACAACAACAACAAAAAAAATTAGTTTTATTAACACACACTAAAAGAATAGAAAAAAAGAAAGTTGGAAAAAACCTAAAAACAGAATGAAACTTCAAAAACACGCTTCTTTCCTCTTACAAGCTATTAACTTTCTTATTGAACAACACAGAAAGACACAACTTAGCATTTTCAGTCAGTTTCACTACTTAGACATAACTACACATTATTTTAGGAGAAGAGTCCTTCTAAGATCTTTTATGAAGATGTTTGCTACAAGACAAAATAGTCCAGTCTTTTTAATGTCACACACATCTGCTGCTGCCTGGAGTTTTTGCAGACTGTGATGTTCTATCCACAGAGCTTCTCAGTGTATCTGGGGTATTATTTACAAATACTTCTTCTGATCTAAAATTATCTTTGTCTCAAAAAGCTGAGACCTCCTTTTTGACCCAGGAGCAGGGGTTTCAAAGTTCCCAAATAAATCTCTATTACACCAGTCCTTAATTTTGATTAGAATAGCATTCTACCCAAATAATACTAACATGCTGCAAAGAACAGTTAATTTCTTCATAATTTACCCTAGAAAAAGTCCAGTTAAAAATGTCCACTTCTTCAATCCTATTCCAATATTATTAGTTCTTTCACTTCTCATCTAACTGACTTCATGCAGTGTCTGTTCCATGTACCTTCTGTTTTCTTCTTTCTTCTTTCTCTCGAAGAAGAAATTGTGCTTTAAAAGTTCCGTGTTGCTAAATTTTGCTCGGGCTTGCAAAGGCCACATGTGCATGCCTGGCTGCAGGGCTGAAGGAAAAAAAAAATAAAAATGCAAAGCCATGCTGGTAGAAGAAATTGGCAAATGTCCTTTTTTCCACCCCTCGGTCTTATCCAGGGCGGTCCAGTCAGAGCTATCACTAAGCTGCAAAACAGGCTTCACCCAGGCTGCTCTCATGCGAACAGCAGTTCTCAGAGGCTCTGCCAGGCCTGGCCCAGCCACCCAGCCAGCAATGGGGGGGCCCAACCTGGGCTTCCCCCGCTCTCTATTCAGGCAGCAGACTCTGAAAGCCCGGCCAGGCCCGGCCTGGCCACCCAGAGGGGCAGCAGCGGCCAACCCAGGCCGGGCCTGGCCCCGACCACAATGTCACCTCATGGCAGATCAGCGAAACAACAGAGTGGGTGGTCAGCAGCAGGTCAGTTTTAAATGCTCCTTCCAAAGTCACACTGACACTTCTCATTGGTCAACTTAGCTGCCAATATCCCAGCCTGCTTTTGATAGGTCCTTGTCCTCCTTCCCTCAACCTATGCTATGATTAGGGCAGGGAAAAACATTTTACATTTCTCTATATGTGTTGTAAATAAACTGGGCAAGAGATGGATCAGCTGCTTAAATGCCTTTATTGAAAAAGGGGAAGGCTTGAGGGGTCGCCTACACACCCACTGCGCCTTTCAGACACTGCTGAAGAGGAGGTGCAAATCGATTCTGCTGCTCACGCTGCTGAGTTGGGATTCCTGCCTCACTTGGCTCATTTTGGTCCAGGGTAGTCTGCTTCTCTGGGTGATTTATAAGTTATGGTGAGAAATCGGGAAGCTGTCCATCGTTACCCGAGGGCTCTGGAGTGCTTTGCTGATTCAGTTCTGTCTTCCATATATCTGTATCTTGTACTAGTTCATTTTAATTAGGGATTTTTGTTGTTAACCTTACTTCTGGCTATAACAAGGCCTCATGCGAGTTTTGGCGATTTCCATAAGTGTGGAGGCAGCAGCTTGATGGGCAGGTGTGACATCTGCAGGAAGTGGGAAGAGGAGCAGACATAGAGCAGGCGGGGGAGCAGCTGAGGCTTAACCCGAGGGAAGGTAAGGGATTTTAGGGTTTTTGGGGAGGAAAACATGTAACATACAACTCAGAAGGTGAAGAACTGGGGTTTGGGGTACGAACCATTTAGGACATTAACACTTTTAACAATTTTATCACAACTAATAGGGCACAACCATGGGTCCCTGCAACATTCAATAAGTAACCAGGAGTTTCTTGAATTTTATTCACCTCATATCTAGAAAACAAAATTGTGCCAACCCATGATAATCTGTAATTTTCCAAATGTTAGAGATGTTAACCTCTCTTAACCCATGTTCTTTTAGGCTTTTTCCTTAAAGTCATGGTTGTCAGCACCACAGTGCTACAAAGCATTCCATGTATTTCTATTCACAATATCCCCAGAACTAATTTATGTCACATACTGAAATGAGAAATTCAGTATTAGCTACTCAATCAAGAGAAGAAAATGTGCCATATCATCAAATTGTCTTTCCCCCTCTATTGAGAATAAAGGGCTCCAGGGAGAGCCCTACTTACCCTCTTAATTTTGTCAAAAATTAAGTGAGAGACTAGAATTATACCTGCAAATTCCTCATATTTTCTGTAGAAAAAGCAAAGGCAGTAAATTTAGAAAACACTGCAAAACATAAACTAGTATAGAAATTATATATAACGAAAAGCATATGAGGAGAATGTCTTTTATCACTGTAGTAAGTTCTTATGCCAAAAATATGATATTTCAAGGATTTTTATCTGGGAAGGCCATTTTCCTCTGGGGATTCTAAGCTGTTAGTTTATAAATTCCTTTCCTAAAAGGTCACATTTATTTCTGAAGTGACTTTGATGTGAAACTTTGTCTGGTTGGCTTTTTTTTCTGTATTATGGTAGAGTACTTCATTTAAGGTAATTGCATCTTTTGATGTACTGTAATTTGCATAATTTTATTAGTCACGGAATACAACCATGGAATTTAATAAAAAAAAAAAAGAACCTTTGTAATCATGTTTGACTGCTAATGATGTCCATGGAAGTTATTGGTGTTTTGAATAGAATAGCACGCTTGCAATGTTCTGCAATATAGGTTTGTATTAAAATCCTACGGATTGAGTGCCATACAGCAAATGAAGATGTGATCCACTGCAGTGGAGATTTAAAAACTATCATTAAAGGAACAATTTTTCTGACCTGATCACCTGAGGGGAAAATAAGTAAGTAAGTAAGTAAGTAAATAAATAAATAAATAAATAAAAATCTGTGTGACTATATTGGAGTCCTTAATACAACAGGTAAGTGTTTGCTCTGCAAAGGAAATGGTAAAATGTCTCTTCAAATGTAGCAGTTACTGGGGGTAATTTTTAAAAATTCTTTGAAGTGTAGGACTGGTTGTATTATATCCAGAAGGATATAACTTCTTAGTAAGTTAGAACAAGAGTATAGCAAAAATAAATAAAAGAATAGCTGTTCACCGTGTCTGTGGTATACAAGATGACATTCTGATATTTCATTCCTACTTTGCAACAAACAGTCCCAGAAAATGAAAAACAAATTTATAATAAAAACAGATAAAACCTCCAAACCCTGCAACAAAAATTCTACATTCCAAAATTATTTAAAAAAATATTTCTTTGATAAAACGTTTAATTTCTGTTTTACTCTTACTCTTTTTACTCCCAAGTCATGCACTGCATACTGCTTAAAGTAAAATTGTGTCCCAAGGCAATTGTCATTCTTCTCTACGAAGGAAAGTCACACTAATGTACCATATATATTACACACTTCAAGAATTTGGGGCATTTTCACTGGGAGATTCCATATGAATACAACCTAAGCACTTTAAAGGCACTGCCTAGTGAAAACAAAAGATGTGCTGAGGGTACATTTGGTACATATCTTTTGTGTATCTAACCCTTTAGAAATCCAGTTTGTATCTTCTGTTCTGTAATGAGCTGCCTCCCATACCTAACAGCTTGGTGCCCATTTGTCAATAATGCTCTGAAACAAACAGTTTTCCCCCTGCTGTCACCGTGGTTTTCCAATGGGACACTAACAGACTCAGGCAGACAGAGCACTCACTCTTAAGAATCTTAGCATCTAGTGTAAGAAGCACAGTTTCATACTGTTAAAAAAGAGATTGCTTTCTACACATGAAATCAGGTCATTTTCCATACCTGCAGTTAGGCTGGGCTGTATTAATAGTCTGGTAACAGACATACTAGAATCTATCAAGCTGGAAATAAGGCAAAATAGCCTGAAGTGTTGTGGCTAGTGTTACATATGAATAAAAAAAATTTAACTGTGAAAAAAAAGTTTAAGGCAGCCACCATCTCTACAGTGAAAAAAGTCTTTAGTTTTAAAAATGCAACAAATTATTCAGATATAATTTTAACATTGATTAAGACATAGAGATTAGTTATGTACTGTTTCATAAATATTTAGGTGCTCAAGTGCCATAGCAGTTCCTTTCTGTAATTTCACCAAATGTATGTAAAATATATACAAATGCAGTGTATAGCCCTTGCCTGGCTTTCTAGTGAAAATCTTTGACCCTTGAAGTATGTAAAATATTTGACCTTTGAAGTATGTAAATTCTTATAGCTGTTGTTTTGAGCCTCCCGGAGTAATGCTAGCCTAGGCCAATTTATTGTGAGTTTCATGGCATTTGATGGGTTTTCTTCCTTCAGCTGCCTAGATTAATGAAGACAAGGGTCTTGTCAACGAATTAATAAGAGCTTGGATTTGCAGCCAACAAAAGAACCACAAATATATATGTAATGCCAGGTTTGATAATCCTGCCTTCTAATGCTGAGTCAGTTATTTTTCTGTATCAAACATCAGTTTCCAGTGAAATTTTCCCACTCCCATTAAAATGAGAAAAATGAACATATGTGAAGGGCTTTTTTCTTTTCCTCTCTTCCTTAGTGCAGGATGCACTAAGGATGTTGCACCATTTTTCCTTCTGCTTCTTCCTAAGTCGTGTGTTCAATGTTCCTTAGGAATCGTATTATTAGAGCAAGATCTTATCTAATATTCAGCTCACATTTAGTAAACATAGATGCATAAAAAGATGCAGTCTTCCTTATCTAGCAAATAACCTTGATAAATTTTGTCCTTTCCTTCTCATTCTCATTTTTGGCTCATAATTTTTTGTGTATTATAGCTTCCACACCATAATATAGGAAAGCAGATTCTCTCCTGCCTCAGTAGAACTGGTCAAAACCCAAGACCAAGTATTTTATTCTATTTAAGAAAGAACATTAATACACATTGAAGTATATAAGAAATAAAAGAAGAGTTGTTGTGTAATATAGTACTGATATCTTCACCAGTCAAGCATATAATCTAAAATAGTACAATATTGACTTTGTCCTTACTACTATATTAAATTTCTTATTTGTAGATGCATATAGTAAAAGAGACTCAAATAGGTAATTACTGGTGACATTTTGTCTTCCCATTCTTACAGGACAGAGTTAGGGTAAACTGCTACATATGCAGAGGTATACTATTTGAAAGCATGTTGTGGATAATTTTCTTATAAATTCCCAAAACTCCATCTACTATCTAAAAGCAAAGATTTGAGGCATGTTCATATTAATTCATTGCAGCTTGCCAGTTGCAGTAACTGCTCTGGAAAATCCCTGTATTATAAAAATCCAGGTCAGAATGGTTATATAACAGCAAAATGAACAGCACATTGACCTAAATCTAACAGCTTAGTAGTAACATCCTGAATGTTAAGACACCTTGGATTTTAAGGAGAATTAGATTATTACCAATACTTTGTATTTTTCCAGTTTCAAACCTGTGTATTTTTCCAGTGCAAACAGTTCTTTTTCCAATGAAATAGCAAGAAAACAGAAGGTCGAAACACAATCAGAAGGCCCCATTTGGAATAAGGAAACTCTTAAATGCAATAAGCAATAACATCCTTGTTTGTACACCTGTACATCTGTTACTCTTTGAAAAAGACTGTTAGGTGTGAGAATTATACCAAATCTTCACATTGCTAGCTCCAGACAGCTAGAAAATATGATACATTATATTGCGGTGTTTTCTGCACAACACAGGCAAAATCTGACCATTCTGTTGCAGCTGTATGGGAGAACAGCAAGGAACAAGTTTCATTTTCTCTTTCATAACACAAAATGCCCAATCCCAAAACATGGTATGTGATTTTTTTTGCACTTGTGGCTGCTTGTGAGAAATGTTGACAAAGCATTTCATGTCATCAAGGATTTGTGATCAATACTATCAGTTCCTCTAGACAAAGTCTATTTGGTTGTTATCTCTGATAAAGTTAGCTTTTCCTAAAGATAGCTGCTTAGGATTTAACTCTGAACACCTTAATTTAAAGTTGAAACAAGTGTTTAAGCAGCTGTTTGAAGATTAATCTTGCTGCAGTGCTTACCTGAATGTGTGTCTACACATTTGATGCTCTGCTATAAGCTGTGCTTCTGAGAGCTACTTCCCACTTAAATCAGTTGAAAGGAACATATACTGGGAAAGTTGTCTGTTATTTCAGATAAGATGTATTTCAGTAAGGGTTGTAGTGGAGCTCCATTTCAATAGCAAGATGCCAAAGGAAAATGAAGCTATCAGGATTACAGTAAAAGCAAATTGTTTCTATTTTATATGTTTTTAGTTTAAAGGACATGAGAGAGGCAGCTGGCACAAAGGGCTTTTACTGTTCTGTTTTGTTTTGGCCTTGTTTGTTCCTGTGGTCATGAAGCAGCAAATAAATCTCTCATCCAAGAGGACTACATTTGCCATAAGTAGAAGTGGTATGCTCTACTCTGTATGGAGTTTAAGTGCAAGTAATCCAGACTTGTATGTATCACTATTAACTTGTGATGGCACTAAGCAGAGAATAAGTTAATACACTGAAATAATATAACAATGGTGTCTTCATAAACATGAAAAAAAAAAAAAATCCATGGATGACACTGTATCATTAGGCAGTTGTTCTAAGGTTAGGGGAGTAACCCTGTGATAACGTTTTTAGGAAATCTTCATTCTGATATTTCCTGTCTTTCACACAGCATCTGTCTTTGGCCTAACAAAATTAATTATGAAAATGCCAATTTCTGAAGTGAATACAGCAGCAAGGATCAAGCTCTGAAGTTGAAAATTAATTCTATCCAAATTTTGTAAACCTACCCAATATATTTGTACAGAAGAGTCGATCACTCCTCTTGAAACTGAAACAAAAGAAATAGGAAACAAAGAAAGAAGATAAGAGATAAAAAAAAAAAGCCATTTTAAATGAAAACAATATGTAAATTTAGACCAAGATGGTGACTGTATGGAGATAACAATTTTTTAATATTCTCAGTAAAAAATAAAATTCAGCATCAAATATTATTTATTTTACATAATGGTCATTGTTGTACATATCTGCATATGGAGGTGAGTGGGAAATATTCATAATAATACAATATAATACAATAATACAATAAGGCAAAATTGTACCACATAACACTGTTTAATTGACATACCTGATCATAACCTTTTTCATGAATTTTGCTTTGGTGTCTGTTGTTTGGGTCTTGTATTTTCTTTGTCTTTTTTTTCTTGTCTTGTCTTTGTCTTTTCTTTTGTCTTCTGCTACCTTCAAGAGTAATCATATTTAAACCAAGAGGAATTTGGAGATTAGGATATGTTAATTGTTCTGCCAGGTAGTTTTGAGATATAGATATAGATATAGATATAGATATAGATATAGATATAGATA
>JAIXNV010000059.1:4040772-4073291 GCA_020917445.1 Riparia riparia | reverse complement strand
AGATATAGATATAGATATAGATATAGATATAGATATAGATATAGATAGATATAGAAAGCAGGATGTTATTTAACTTTTTTACTTACAACTCTAAGAATTTATTAGATATGAAAAATAAGAGAACAGATAGTTTAATGGTTATAGTCCTAGATATAAAAGTTACTTTAATAATGTCCCTGAACTGTCCTCAAAGGTAATAAATAGGGCAAGGATTGATTTTAATTTTAAGATTATTAATTTTTTGCAAAAGAATATTTTTATTTTTTTTTTTATCACTTGATTTATTTTGTCTGGGGTCCCTAGGTAACAGATTTAAAATTGTCCTTTGGCCATTTACATGGAAAACTAATACAGTTTGATAAAAAGTAAACATCAGCAAGAAAAAAAAAATCTGATTTGGGGAAAATATAATTAAAATAAGATAAATGGATTTAATATTACCTTATGGAAGTGGAAAAGAGAGAGAGATGTTTTCCTTAAAACCAAATAGAATACAATCCACTGTAGATCAGAGACCTGACACATCTACACCGACACCAAATTTTCTGTCAACATTCAGAGCAGGAGAGTAAAATGAGGAATTTGTCTTTGTCCTCTTCAATTTTTTTTTTCTCAAGTAGACATTTAAAGGTTCATTATACGTATGCATGTCAATATTTATAAGCAGAAAACCATTGAGGATTAGTCCTCTGATTCTCTCTTATAGTTTTCTTGGTGCAATTTGCAGTAAAAATGGTGTCTTTTTGGTTACTCGTTACTTTGTAATGAGTAATTATGTAATTACTTTGTAATTACTTCTGATTTTAGACAGAATTAGTTTTGCATTTAAGCAACATTTCTTATCATTTTTAACCATATCCTTTAGTTCTTTTGGTTTTTCAAATATAAGATATGCATACCAATGAATCTCTATGTACAGAAGCATTGTCTGTGTATGTCAAATAGGGACAATTGTTCTTAATTACTGCAATTTGTTAAAGAAGATTATGGGCCCCAAATCCTGAGACGGAGTCAGTTCTATTTCAGCTTGATGTGGGTGCCTCCTCAGTGGGACCCTGAACAAGGAATTCCATGGGCCTTTACACCCCTGCAGTCTCTGCACCTGATTTTCAAGCTCTACACATGCCCTGCACACATCTTGGTCCATCAGGCCAGATTAATGGTCAGGGGTCTTCTAACACCTCACTGGATTCCTCCTCCATGTTCACATGGGCAGACTATTAATTGTTCTTATCTTTCAGCTTGGGACAGGCTTTGGGCCCTCCAGGGTCTCAAGCCTTACCTGAAAGGTAAATCTTTGTTTTCTCTCCTACTCAGGCATTCATATTAATAGAGTTCATTTGAAGTTCACCTGTGCCAAGCTTTGAGCTGAGGCTAAGTTTTCAATTCAACTTAAACTTACACAATTAAGTCACAATTAAGTTCTAATATTCTATAAGTAAAGTTGCTTTAATCTCAAACAATCTCATTTTATGCGTTACAGCATAAATGGTATTTTGTTTAATTAGAATTCATATAATTGTTAGATGTTTTATTATGTGGTTGTAAAAAAGCAATGTGTTGTAAATTAAGATCGAACTGAGACTTAGGAGCGGTGACAAGGAATTTTTTGTTTGTTTTTGTCTTACCTCCATGCCTAGTTTGAAATGTGTATGAGGAGCTGGTTAAATTAAAATGCAGCAAGCTGATAATGTGAAAAGTCATACATGTTTTTTCTTTTTTCTTTCTTTGAAGGCTTAGAATTCTCTTTATTGACCTGGAGGACTCTGTGTTTTCACAAAAACTATCGATGGCCTGACAGAGGCATGGCTGAAGCACCAAGGGGCAGCAAGGGGTAGCTTTCAATGCATATAAAGCCAATTATGATAACCCAGCATACATTTTTTTGTGAATTGAAGTGGATGGAGGTTCTTGGGTGATGGAACCTGGCCTCTGGGACTGCTTGCAGCATGGTAGATGCAGTGCTGCTGGTGAAGGTGGACACTGCATGCCCAAAAATGGTAGAAACACAGGTTTTAGTGACTGACAGAAAAATAATGGCAATTGTTTACAAGTAGGACGATGAACTTGGGATCAAATCCAGAATTCTTCATAGTAAAATGTGATCTTGAATCAGTGTTGTTGCATGGAGAAGGATGGACAAACTGCAAATCTGAGCTTTTATTAATAATTCTTATCTCATACTCCATACTCATGGGTTTACTATATAAGTAAGCCCTTCTGCAGATTGGCTTATGCTAATTACACACAGAGGTTAGATTTGGATTAAGTTTGGAATATGAAAACACAAAAAGCATTAGCAGTTTGTGATTGAAGTTCTCTATCTCATGTTTGAGGGTTTTTGAATAAATCATTATGATTTTATAATTTAAAATGTCAAATCTGGTATAACCCTTGAAAAAATATAAATACATTTTAGGCAGTAATGAATTGATTTTTTATCTCAGTGGAACTGTCAACATGTCTTTGTATGGGATGCATAATCCCCATTTCACGTTACTTTAGTTTATATTGTTCCATGATTCTTAATGTTAGATCAAAATACTATATATGGGAAGGCAATTCCCCCCCCTCCCAGGCCAAAGTCATGCTCCTAAGGAAATGCAATTATGAATGCAAAATTTTGTAGAGACGTATCTTACACTGGGGAAATGATTCATGGGTTTGTCTGGGTGAAGTGTTTGTGAGCGATTTAAAAATTTTCCTGTTACTCTCTGCTGTGTTTCTGCTAGTGTTGGGGATTTCTGGCTTAGCTTGATCAGGTGATGTCACCTAAAATAGCAATGGTTCTGAGTGCCTTTCTCGATTAGACAAAAACTGCTGAAATTTTAAGTTACAGGTTTTTATTATGTAAATGAGATGATGTCTTGTGGGAACTCTCCACGAGACCAGATGACCGCCCATGGCAAAAGAAAGAACCTGCTCTTTGTCCGGGGGAAAATATTGCTTTATTCTCCAGTCCTGCCCCACCTTGGCTGATTGCTTTCCGGTGCCAGAGAGCTCGCCACTCCCCTGTTGGGGCTTTTTCCCCAGGGGGCAGGGCCCAGAGGCAGGGACAAGACACTACCAAATCAGAGATAAGATGGAGGTGGAACAGAGTTAGGTTACATTTCAGTGTGGGGGATGGGCACTGATGGGCAAGGACAGATCACGTGATACATAGAAAAAACATTACAAATCCAATGAAATATAAACCCAATTAATGCATTACAACAATGTCTTAGAAATCTTATTATTCTAGAGAGCTTTGGGTCTACTTTACAGGCACTTGAAGGGCATAAAGCAAAGGCTCCAGAGACTATTTTTAGGATCTTTACAAAAGAGGAGAAAACCATTCCACCTGGGGTCTTGCCTTCACTCTCTATTTTGTGCTGTGTTGCAATAGATGGGGAGCCAACAAAACTACAGAGGTCAGGAGCTCTTGTTACAAAATTTGAACCTCACGTGACAGCTGTGATAGCAGCAGAATATCTTAACCTTCCTTTTTGCTATTTTTAAGGGGGGGAAAAAAGCCAAAAAGAAAACAAAAACAAACAAACAAACAAACAACAACAACAACAAAACCCACCACCAACAAAGCAAAATAATGAATTCAACTCTCAAAGATACAAGTTGTTCAAGCACCGGCACTTTGACACCTCTGCAAAATCATCTACCAAGAACAGAAAGAGACATGTTTCACAGGAACGCTTCCACCAAAATGCTGGTAAAATCCATAACATTCATTATCTGGTCTCTATTGGTTTCTCTGTTAGGAGCTTCTTCTGGTAGAGTCCTAAAGGTAGTCAAGACTGCCTGTGGAGGCCTGTGGGCCTGCTAAGAAACTTGAAAGAATGTCTTCTAGACTTCAACGTCTCCTATGGCCCCCCTCTTTAACTGACAGATTGTCAATCAACCCCAGTGCCACATCCCCCAGTTGGTCCATTGGCCATTACACCCCCAGCTGACCTTACATGATGAGGTTTCTAGCATTTTCCCTGTTCTTTGTAACCTCATTGGCTTGTACCCCTGTGTGTTTGCCCTCATGTCTCCCTACTGGTCAGTGTACTCCTTTTCCCACCTATACCTCTCAGTAATTGGTTACTACCATTGGTTCCACCCCCTTGTGCCCCTATATAAGCCTGGACCTCCTGTCATTGTCTTTGGCTCTGGACCCCTTCAGTATGTGGCTGTTATGAATCCCACTGGCCTTCTACGCAAAGGCCCTTCCCATTCTCTGTTGTCAGCAAGTTACCTGTGGTGTGCATGTGTGGGATTGCTGTGTGCCAGCCCAAACGCCTTCCTCTGGGAGATGCTTTCAGAAGGTTGCAGCAAATCAACACTGGCCCACATTGCAACAACTGCCTTTCTAGTTATATTGTTTACTTCTCAGTTTTAGATACATATGTTAGAAAGGATATAAGGTTTTACTTCAATAGTGTGTATTTGTATGCTTTACTGGTAGTTTTGGAGGTGTGGGTTGGATTTTGTGAAAAAGTGGGTTGTTTTCTTTCTCAGTTTCCTTAAGGAGTGGTAGTGTTAGAAATCAGTCCAAGAGTTTTTTCTTTCTTTTTAAATTATAGGTGGTCTTTTCAGTTGAAAGCCAGTAGATGACTATTAAAATCAGGATATTTATGTGCTGAGCACATCTAGGTTCATGAGCTTTCCTGTCGTATCCCTTATAGACTGCATTTCTACTAATCCCTATGATGACTTGCAATAGGAGAAAACAAACTCAGCTTTCTAGACTTCCCAAAATTGCTTTTGCATGTTGGGACAAAGGAATTATCTTCAACACTGCAAAGAATCCCAGCAATACTTAAAATATTTTTCTGAGTTCCAAGCAAGCTAATTGTTTCTGTGTGTCTAGTCTAGGGATACCAAAAACCAAACCAAAACCAAACAAAACAAACCCAAAACAACAACAACAACAAACCAACAACAAAACCCCCAAAAAACCAAAAAAACCCCCAACCTTGATTATAAATTTTGAAACAGTCTCATTTTTAAAAAAGCAATAATGTCTTCCACAGTGAGATTCCCCATTTAGCTGCAATAGGACACAAACTGTCTGGGAGGGTGTGGGAACAGAAATTGTGACAAAACCCAGTCTTTTTAAACTCCTGTAGAAAGAATTTATTTCTCCTTCCCACCTCCTTCTGTTCCAAATGAGGCCACAAAACTCTGCTGTTGTGGGAAATTGGCCCATAATTTTATTAAAAAAGAGACTAAAGAGACTACCAGGAACAAGGGGTTTGAGCTAGTCTCGCACCCTTTTTTGATAAGATACATTGTATCTTTTGACAAGATACAATGTATGTTAGTTATTGTTTCTCACTTGCTCGCCCCTCTTTTTTTTTTTTTTTTTTTTTGTCCACTCCCTTAGGGCTGTCAGTCCTCTTTTTATAGTCTCTGTCTTCTCAGGGATTGGCAAGTTCTGCATCCTTGCTGTGATTGGCTCCCTTTCGCGGGTTTGATTGGTCTTTAATGGGAGTCTTTCTGGACCAATCGTTCTTTCCTGCCTTGGAACGATTGGTCAGTTGTCTACCAGTCGAGGCTTGGAATCATGGTGGAGTCATGGTCTGTTCTGGAGCCTCCTGTAGCCTCCCATCTCCGCCCCCCCCCCCCCCCCACCTCCTTTTTTCCTCTCTCTCTCGGGCATTGGTCCTTAGAGAACATTGCTAACACAACTCTTTAAATGTAACTGTCCACAAATCATACGTTGCAATCACAAATGAACCTTATAAGATTACAAATGTAAGAGTTTGTAACACAACCAGTACAAAACTGTGGAAACTACTTGACCTATACACAGTTACAAATTGAAATGAAGCTTATAAGTTACATGCTTATACTACTTAACAAAATGTTTAACTTCTCATGTTTATAGAACTGCCATTAAAATTCTATTCATTTTTTCTATTTGACAAAGTGAATCTAGCAGGAAGCAGGGCCCTCTTTTCATGTGCCCTAGGAGGTCACCTTCATTTTCCTGTGAGTATTAGTCAGCAAGTTACTTCTAGTTTAAAGATCCTTTCTGCTGTGGAAGTATTTTCCGTACTTTTAGGCCTATTTCAACACTTTATAGATCACAAGAGAGATTCACCATACTTGTATTCCATTAAATTGACAGTCTCTAGCTTGATGTTTGTTCTTTGTGCAGTTCATGTGTGATACTATGATCATAAAATGCCATGTCTCTCATTGTAATTAGTTTTCTAAAATTTCCTACTGCTTTTTTCCTATATGTCATTGTCAGGAAATCGTTAAGTTATATTTTATAATGTTGTTTATTAATTGAAGTTAATAACTGAGTTAACTGTTATTAACTGAAATTAAAAGGAACTATTAGGAAAATTTAAGACAGAATTTTTGCTTTAACATGAAAAAGAAAAAGAAGATAATATGTGTAGTGCAACTTCCCGTAGAAATTGCATCTCTGTTGTGGACTCCAGGATGGTGTGGATGAATGTAGACAAGAGATCTGTGAAGTTGGGTTTTAGAAGATGAGGTTTATTGTAAGGGATATGAGGCCTTGCTCTGAGCTGCCAGGCTGCAGCTCGTGGCAAGGCCTAGGAAGGTGGAGGAAGGGAGAGGTAGGGAGAGGAAATTCCAAGAGAGGAAAGTCCTCAGGGAAGGATGCCAGGCAAAGAGCAAAGAGGGGCAACCCATCTTCACAGCCCCCTGATAAGGGGTCTCAAGGTGGGCTGGAACAGGACTTGGGCCAATGGGGTTACAGATACCTGATGCTTCAGGGGAGGGTTACAGTGTGGGATGAACCATACATTGGGGGTGAGACAGAACATCCCATTTGACCTCTGGGTCTGGCTGCAGGTGACCTTCAGCTGGTCTCATAACTGTTTTCCCAGACATCTAGTAGCTAGGACATCTCAAACATCAAAACTTACTTTCAATTCTATCTCACTTACAGGTTTCACATTCTCAGAATCTAAGCAATCATATTTATAGGGCTTTCTGACTTCACCCTTCCCAACATCTTCCCAAAGTACTTTTTACAAAGATGATCTCTCTGCATTTCCAGCTTTATTTTTAAAGATGAAACGAGTCTGTTACTGACTTCAATTTTTTTTTCATGGAATTAACTGAATTAATAATTTGATAATTTAACTTCATCAGATTTTTGAAGTGCCAATATGTCTTGGACTGAAGAACTAGGCAATGCATGTCAGTGCAGAAAGGTGTTCACTAACAGTTATTGGTTTTTTGGGGGCCAAGGCAACAGGGGGTTGGCACAGCAGTGATTAATGCAAATTTAATGCTAGTTTGGTTCATGAATGAGTTACTGTATTTTCAATATCCTAAGAGTATTGGAAACAAATAAACTGCATATCCTGGAAGATACCTCTGTGTAAGAAATAGCAGATACTTTTCTTTTTCAAAACAAAAGCTAATATAATGTATTATATTTGGTTCTTTAACTAATTCATTTTCAATCCTTGCTCTCAAGTGTAACTGTCAAAGCTGAAAAAGCACTCTATTTATTGGTGCTACCAAAACCATTGCATTGACAAGGCAAGATTTTTAGCCACACAACACCAGGGACAATTAAATTTCAGTTACAATCAATCTAGTCACTGAAAATTCAATTTTCAGCTGTTTTTAATCTCACTGTTGGAACATCAGCATGATAGACTTAAAAATGCTTGTAATCTTGCAATGAGGTGAGCTGTCTACTGCCTCTGCTGAGGCATAGCGACCTGGTTCCAGGAACAACACGGCAGCCACACCCAGACTGCTCGGTCCGTCAGCTCACAGACACCAAAGTGGTGGGTGGCAAATGGTGTTTATTAACTGGTTACATGGGTTTATAAAACTTCTGTTTGCTACATCACATCATCTGCATACATTACAAGCTACGTGTTGCTTAGCTTATCAAGGTCACTAAACAACTAAGTGTTGAGGGAGGGGTTCTGTCTACCCGTACAATGCGATATCTTTTGATCGCCTGTCCCTAATCTCCCACATCTCCCCCCCCCCCCACCATGATTAAGTAAAAAACCTATAAAAGTATAAATGTTATTAAAAAATGCAAAAGTTGTTAAAGTTAGTATAATAGGATACAAAAGTGATATAACATGTCAGTAATAACTGCACTTCATGGTAATTGCAGGTGTTCAACAAATAGGATGTCGACTTTCTCTAAATGGCTTCTAACAAACGAAACTAACTTGTTCAAAATGCAAGGCCCAAAAATCAATATCAAGAGTATCATGATGAGAGGGCCTATTAAGGTGGAAACAAGGGTGGCTAGCCTTGGGGACTGATTGAACCATGACTCGAACCATCCTTGTTGGGCCTCTCTCTCTCTCTCTCTCTCTTTCTCTGGGCCAGTCTTTCTCTCACTTTGGCCATGGAGTCTCAGACGATTCCAATATGGTCTGCATAAAAACAGCATTCTTCTCTCAAGGCAGCACACAGGCCTCCTTGCTGCATGAGCAAGAGGTCCAGTCCTCACTTGTTCTGCAGGACGACTTCTGAAAGCGAGGAGATGAATTCCTCCAGAGAGGAGATGGATTTTTCAATTCTTAACAAGTCCCCATCAATTGTCATTTGCAGCTGGGAAAGTCCTTGGTGTTGGGTCACGAGAGCTGAGACACCTGTGGCTGCACCAGTGGCTCCTAGGCCAAGGAGCATTGCAATGGTTATACCTGTCATTACTTCTCTTTTGTGGAGCTGGATGGTTTCTTCTAAAAAGTGATACATTTCCTCTTCTTGGTGATACAGGACTCTAGGAACAATCAGATCTTGGACACAAAAGTCAGCAAGGTTATTGAATTTACCAAGGTACACACAGGGGGTTATTCCAGATTGTTGGCAAACCCACATTCCTGGTACAAATGGTACTGCCCACTTATCAGTCTTTTGGATGAACTCAGCACAGATATTTCCCATCTGCTTTGCTAAGGTTACATTGCCAAAGCACTTGCCTCGGCCTGTGACTTGACTCAGGGTAATTTCTCTCCAGGGGGTGTCCCACCTACAGTTGTGTGGATTATCTGCTGCAGAATATTCAAAAGGAACATCAAGGGCGACACCCTCATAAAAAGGAGATCCTGCATTATAACATAACCAGCATGATTTTGTAAAGTTTGGATTGGATTGGTTCAACGACAAAAAGGTAGCATTTAACACACTAAGAAACGGATTGTAAGGATCTGACTTAGGTTTTTGGTAGATAGCTAAAGGACTGAATGAGGAGGTGCCAGGTGTGGCCTCCCTCTTGTGTCTGTGTGCTGTAAAATTCTGATAGGGTTTGAATGACAGGGGCATTGAAGGTGGGAGTCTAATAATTTGCACATTCACCCAATTTAAATGCCTGGCTGCATTTAAAGCATGCCATTTTTATCTTCCTCCAGTCTGTGAGAGGAGTTCATCCTTTTTCTGACTTCCCCCTCAACCCAAGTAGAAACATTGTTATTACTGATTTTATATACTGTTACTTCTTCTTTGTCTGGGCGGAGCCAGAGTCGGCTGCCGAGGACTGGCAGTCCCAGTCATCTGAGCTAGAGTCCGATTCAGAGCCGGAAGTCGACTGACTGGCTGCTTTCGGGCTCTGGAGACTTTTTGTCGGGCTCCGACCCTGTCCCTTTCTCTCATGGCTGGGCCACTCCTTCCCCCTGGGCCCCCATCCCTTTAAACTGTGTTTCTTAAAAGAATGTGCTTTTTGGCAAGCTTTCTGATTAGCTTTAATTCCCCCTTTGAGTTCCCCCCCCGGGTTGCTGGTCGTGTGAGTCCGTGTTATCTAACAAACTGTCTTTGTTTTCATTGGCAATGGGCGTGCTATCTAAAAGACCTTTGTTTTCTGCATCCCCGTTATCTAACAAACATTCCTTGAGTGGAGTAAATCTTAAACAATTCTGGGCAGCTTTCCAGGTGTCCTGCTCTTGCAGAGCTTTTTGCAAAGCCTGTACTACTTTACCCCATGATTCAAGGTTTTTCCCTGAGCCAGAAGACATTGTCTCTTCGGCCAGAGCTTTTGTGCATTGATCCCATATATCTGAGTGGAGATTGTCCACTGGTCGGTCAATGACCTTAAGTTGCAAAAGCCTCATCACTGCGAGGGTAAAATCTTTTGCTTTACAGTCAATCCCCCACTGCTTATGAATCTGAGATACGACCTTCATGAGAGCTTCCATCCTCCTCCCATGGGTCCTGGAGTGTCCCCCTGGCCAAACTGGTCCCGCCACTTGGCTGTCATTCACCCGTCCAGGTGAATCCCGATCTCCTGGGTGATGTCCCGGGGTTTTGGCACCACTTGCTGCCTCCACTGAGGTGTAGCGAACTGGTTCCAGGAACAACACGGCGTCCACACCCAGGCTGCTCGGTCCATCAGCTCACAGACACCAATGTGGTGGACGGCAAATGGCATTTATTAACTGGTTACATAGGTTTATAAAACTTCTGTTTGCTACATCACTTCCGTCTGCTTACATTACAAGCTATGTGTTGCTTAGCTTATCAAGGACACTAAACAACTAAGTGTTGAGGGAGGGGTTCTGTCTACCCGTACAACACGATATCTTCCGACCACCTATCCCTAATTTCCCACAGCTGTCTCTCCTGATCTGGTCATACTAAGCAGAGATTGGGATACTTCAAGGGTATTAGCAGATTAATGTTTAAAACTGATGTATCATATAGCAAATCTGTTATAAGCATTGTACTAGAATACTCTAGGGAGTCATAGTTGCAGGTGAGGTGATAATACATCAATTATAAACACATTGACTTAATAATGTTAATTTATTTTTGTGTTACTGTGGGTTAGAAAAACATAGCCTCTAAAGAGAAAATGTTTCCTCCTAGTAGTAGTTAATGCTCAGGATTTTCAAAGCCTTATCATTTTGGGAATAAAAGTACTTGGATCTCAAAACAGATCTCTTTTTTACATTTGCTTCTTGTATCAGTCTCCTGTCATGCTGAAGACCTACCTCATATAAGAATACTCCATTTGTACATCTTCTTGATGTATTAGGTGTTGATGGACAACTTTCTAATAGCTTTCATCTCTGTGCAAATGAGATGTCAAATTTTTGCATCAGATTTTCTGTGATTCTCAGGCTGCAGCCTGCCAGAAATGGGAAGTCTGCCTGTGGTGAGGGTTGCATGGTTGTGTGCTATTCTCCTGTAACAATTGTGTGAGCCTGTTGGTACAAGTGTGTGGTCAGAATTAGGGATAGGCTGTTTTCCAGGGTACGTGTCTGTAGTGGTGATATCTGTAGGACTTGCTTTCCTGGGGACACAGCTTTATTGCACTTCTGCTGTTACATGCAAACACCTTCCCAGTCAAACTGCTCTGTATAACCTTTTGGTGAAGCCTGATATAAATAGTTAGGTGAGGTAGGATTAAAACAGGCAGCAGTAGACAGAGACTTTTGCCTACTCAGTGAGATGCAGCTGGACAGCTTCTAGGGGAAACTACCTTACAAAATGGTGCATCAGTTCTTCAAAGGAACCAGGCACATGTCTGCATCTGTCATGCACACAGCAACATTATGGAAAGAAGGCAAGGGTAGAATTGGGAAAAGACCTTTGCTTCTCTGCTCTTGTAGACATGTCTTTGTTTGATTCAAGTGATGGATAAATTATTCAAGAATAATCTTCTAGAGTTCATGTAATGCAACCAATGCTATTGTATTTTTTTAACCATCATCACTGAGGACTGCAGAAAGGAATATGATGTGAGCAAAAGTCATCCTCTGTACCTGGATTTTGAATGAGACAAGATTCTTCAGTTAGTTCAATGAGATTATGAGAAGTTTATCCAATCTTTTGTATTTGAGACCTAAAATAATTCTGAAAAATTGCACAGATAAAGTTTTATTAACACCTACTAGGGATAATTAAGTCATACATTAGCACTAACCTCTCTTTTCCTTAACAATACAGTAAAGACAAATTACATTATCAGTCTTTGAAGCTTATTCCTTTCTCTAGGAATAGTCTTTATAGACTATAGTTTGGTATAACATTGCTGAGACTTGGATTAGATCATGTGCTGATCAAAACCACATGATATTTGCCTAAATGCAATTAATAGAGGATCTTGAATGTACTTTTTCATTATTTTTATTTCTTCTTCACCTATTCTCACATGAAATTATTTCGTATTGGCAAAAATTTTCTTTTGACAAGATGGCTTGTGGTGTTTCTTTATGAGACCAGACAACCACCAATAGCAAAAGGAAAGAGCCTGCTCTCTCACTGAGGGAATATTAGAGATTTATTCTGGAGTCCTGCCCTGCTGGCTGGAGCTCTTTCCCAGTGTGGTGCCAGTGCCAGAGAGAGCAAGCCTCATCTTCCCAGGGCTTTTTTGCCGGGGGGTGGGCCCAGAGGCAGGGACAAGACACTAACCAATCAGGGCCAAGGTGGGAGTGGAACAGAGTTGGGTTACATTCCAGTGTGGGGGATGGGTGCAGCCAAGCAGGGACAAACCATGTGATACAGTTAAAGGGGAACAGGGAAAAAACATTATAAATCCGATGAAAAGCAATATAAACCCAATTAATGCATTACAACAACGGCTGTGAAGCTATACTTCACAACAGCACAATAGGAGACAGTGAACAATTGAGTACTTCCTCTGAATGGATCATTCACTTTATAGTGTATGCTCATATGCTCAGGATTTTAAACACCAGAATGTTGTTGTTGTTGTGTTTGTTTGTTTGTTTGTTTGGGGGTTTGGGGTATTTTGTTTGTTTTGTTTGTTTGTTTGCGTTTTTATTTGTTTTGTTTTGGTGAGAACAGTGTGAGGTTATCTATCAGCAGATAGAGGGAAGCAAAATCAACTGTTTGGGAGTTAAGATTGAAAAAATACAAGGAATAGTAAAAATGTTTCTGGAAAATTGCATCACAAGGTGTGTATGTTCTTCAGCTTGTCAGAGTGTGTCAACATGAAGCAGAAAACACAGCTAAAATACATTTCTGAACTAATTAACCACTTCAACTCAGATGCAAGAAAAATACTTTATTCTTCTATAGCTAAGTGCAGGCAATGTTTTCATGTAATGATTGATGACCTATCAGTCTAGGGTTCAGTGGGCTCCTTGGTAGTGTCTATCATGTTGTCCTTCCTGAGGAGTCCCAGGGTAATGTTATGTTGTGCTTGTTTCAGAGAGATACCCAAGTACACAGCGCATGGGCACATTCCAGCCACTGTGCTCTGCACCAGCCACTTGCAACAAAGTTATTGAACAAAGGACAAGAAATCCAACCACATACAAGCTGAAGAAATAAAACAAATTCATGACTGTGTCCACATCTGTTGCTGGAACATATGCCATGCAGCATATAAAACTGCCTGACAAAGTTGGCAACCAGAAATTGTGTCAGTTGGATGCAGTTATATGGAGATTACTGCTTACATGCTTCTGAGTCCATAGTCTTTATTTGTTTCTCAGGTATAAACAGTGAAAAACCGAGGCAATTGACAGTGTTAAAGATTTGTTGAGAATGGTCCACCATAATGGCAGCATCTTGCAGACAAAATGTCAAGTCAGGCTGGTTTAGTACAATAGTATTTTATCTGGTATTTTTAAAACACCTGTGCTTCATCAAACTAATGGGAAATAAGATTTAACTGTCTTTGTTCTGATACATTCTGAAAATCTCTTTTACCTCCACTGACTTATACCATTAAAATATCTAAGTCTTAATCAAATCTTTTGGGTAATGTTTTTCCTGAATGTGAGTTTTTAAAACACACTCTTTGAAGTTGAATAATGAAAATACTTCATTAATTCTATTGTACAAGCTGACTTAAGTGCAATATTTTATTCCTAGCAGAGATTTTAGACCAAAAATCAGCTTAGAATTGGTGATCAAACTAAAGCAAAAAGGTACCAATTTTTTCTGCCCTATGTTATATTTTCTTCTTTTCTTGCTAATATAAAAAGGGGAGGAAAAATTACTTCCAGTGTGTCATAAGGTTTTAGTGTGTCATAAAGTTTTAGTGTGCCATAAGGCTTGTTGTTTTATGCAATCTTATGTCATTACCAGGAAGTATCAGGGTTCCTTTCTTTGCTATATCTTTTAAAACAGAAGTCACCAATGAGAGCTTCCCTGGACTAATGCAACAAAAATCTTTTTGCCTTCCACACAGATTACTGATTGGACATTTTACCTCTAAAACTTGGGAAGAGGAGATGAAAGGATGAAGTATGTGGTTGCCGATTTCAAAACAATTTAAAATCTCTGTAGTTTTAGATTACAAACAGTGTAAACTGTGCTGTAGTCTAAATTTAGTGGGTTCATGAGGGACATGACCGTTCAAACCATAGCTTTGTCAATGTTTTGATTGTTCCTTTTTTTGTTGTTGTTGTGTAGATGGTAAGTCAAACAAGACTGACTCTGAAGTTTAATGGCTTAAACCATCCACAAATAGCTTTTGTAATTATCAGGGCTATATATAAGCCAATTTTGTCAACTACACAATAAATCCTAGAAGTAGTCTAATGGAATCTCCTCAGATATCTTATCCCCAAAGTCCATTTCTAAAATGTATGTTCCAAAGGGGATTGTGTGCACTCATAAGCAAGGCATAAAGGTGTTGAATAGACAGTGATAGGAGGAAGAAAAGGCAGAGGACACCTCTAAAATGTCATGGAGAAATTTGCTGAGAAGACCCTTTTACCTAATGTTTAGAATGATTGATCTATTGGTAGAGTAAGCATCCTGCAACTGAATTTACGGCAGAGGAACAATGGTGATAAATAATTTTCAGTAGGGTTTGGAAGAAAATTCATTAGACAAAACAACACAAAATCAATAAAAACAATTCAGCCTAGAAACAAATAACATGGCAATGAGGGTCAGAAAACACACAGCAGAAATACGGCTAATTGTTAAATTAAACTGTGCACATAATGGAATTTCAGATGGAGGTCTGGCCTTCTTGACCTTTGTGTGAGATGTGGAAACTACTACAGATCATGTCATTTCCAGCCGGCTATTATAGCCTGAAGGTGCTGGGCTTTCATAAGACACTTGTAATTCTGACAGAAATTAGGCTCTGTTGAGGTGAAAGAAATTTACAAATTTTAGGTATTTACAGAGAAGAAACATTGTTAGCAAAGCCATTCTATCATGGCCCTGATAAAGCACCAGTATAGGCACAACAAAGCCTCTGAGTACCAACTGTTCGCTATCTAGTTCAGCATATTATGCTTTCATTTCAGCCCGGGGTTGCAGAATCAGGTCACTGCAGCTACCCTGTATTTTTCACTATGGAGAGGAAATGCTGAAGGTATTCCGGCAGGTTCAGAACCCAGAACCTCTAGGTTCTTGAGAGGTTCTGAGGCTGCTTGTAGCACAGCTGGCTCAGTGTCAGACACAAAGTTGTCAGAATTTCACCCTGAGCCAGTTATGCTGTAGGTGGAAACAGAAAGCAGGAATCAAACTGAAGTCAACAAGGACTGGGAAGGTTTACAGAAGTGTTGAGAGGGTGCACAGTCCTTGACACTAAAACATTACCATACCTATAATTTCTTGTGTGATTTAATCCTCTGGGTCTCTGCCTTTGATTTTCCCCAGTTTTTCTGTGATTGAGGCTATTGATCAATATATGGACTACAGTAACATCATAGAAACCCATTCTTTTGCAATAAAGGAAAAAAAAATTCCTGATGAGATTCTTCATACAATGGTATACCAATTAAAAATTAAAAAGGAATTAAAATTTTCTTGTGTGAAATATAACCCAGGGGATATCTGTAACAGGAGTTACAGGAAGGAAATACTGTTTTCTTAAAAGTAGTGGGAGAAGCAGTTTTTTTCTTAAAGGTAGTTTTCTGTGCTCACAGCCCAGAAAACCAACCATATCCTGAGATGCATCAAAAGCAATGTGACCAGCAGGGTGAGAGAGTAATTTCTGGCTCTTTAGTACTGCATCCAGCTTAAGGGTCCCCAACACCAGAAGGTTGTGTATCTGTAGGAACAAGTCCAGAGGACAGTCATGAAGATGATCAAAGGGTTGAAACACCACTCCTGTAAAGATGGGTTGAGAGAATTGGAATTTTTCAGCCTGGATAAGAGAGGGCTCTAGGGAGACTCACTGAGGTCTTTCAGGACCAAAAAGGGGCTTATTTTTTAAAAAAAGAGGAATGATACAACAGCAGAGTGAAGGTTTTAAACTAAAAGAGGAGAGAGTTAGATTAGATCTTGGGAGGAAATTCTTTACTGTGAGGTGGTGAGACATGGGAAGAAGATTCCCAGAGGAGTTGTGGATGCCCTCTTCCTGGGAACTGTTCAAGGCCAAGTTGGATGGGGTTTTGAGCAACATGATCTACTGGATCTCCTCCATGCCCATCATGGGAGGATTGGAATGAAATAATTTTTAAGGTCCCTTTCAACACAAATCATTCTATCATTCTATGAATTTCATTATGAAATATATGAATAAATTTTCTTGACAGTGTTCAAGTCATTCAATGTTAGATGATACTGCATGTACCCTAAACTTTGTATGGATTTTCCAAAGGTGTTCAAAGGTGTTCCTCTGGGAAACAGCCCGCTCAAAACAGGAAATCCCATGAAAACATGGGTATTTCTTGTCCCTTCATTGTTAAAATTCCATGTGCTGCATGTAATTTTTTTTTTTTTTTAATGGACATAGGGCCTTTTGGAAAAGGAGATAGATGCTACTATGCCTCAAAGGAGGGCCTAGTGTTTCCTTTGCTAAAATTTAAGTGTCATAACTACTCTGACACAGCCCCAGCATAGCAGTCTGGTGTTCAAAGGCCAGTTGAAGGCCAGTTAGGTATGAATGCAGCTTTGAAATAAGTCATCTGAGCTCTGTGGCAGTGTAACATGTTTAGCACTTGTTATCTTAGGCTTCAAAGTATTGTGGAATTTCCTAGAAAATAAAATATTTACTTCAGAATGGTGTAGATGTACACAAAAGCTTAAAATTATTAAAATAAGAATAGATTACACATAGTTGAGATGAATTTTTACTGCACATCAGTACTTAAAAATGGTTAAAACCACTTCCTCCCTGGGTTGTTCTATGATCTTTTAAATATAATAATAAATCTGATGCAGTCAAGCAAGGGAAGTTACTTTTCACTGTGTTGACTAGATTTAAAGTATTGGCTATACTATAAAGAAACATTTATTAAAATAAATGGTGTCTGATGGAGTCTGACTTGAGCAGTACTTAAGATAGCTGAATACACATAGGAAGAGGGCAGGTTGCTGTTTATAGCAGAAAGATGGAAACATCTTTGAGAAGACCTTTTATGAAAATATATTTGGACTGGACAACAGAATTAAATTTTATTACTGATCTGCCCAAAGATTGAGGAAGTGGTAGATATTGTATGCTGCCTTTTAAGGTGACAGTTTTCTCTCTTGATCTGTGGGACAATGTGTCGTTCTCCTAACCTTTCTCCAAGGCACTTGTTGAGCAATATCACAGGTGACAAAATAAGGGTCCACGATTAAATGATTTAGAAAGGGATAATAATATTTCATGAAAATAAAAAAAGAGGTGAAGAAGTTAGTAAAGACCCAAGGGGTTAATGGTCCTTTGTCTGCCTGCTTTTCTTTTTTAAATTTTTTTTCCTTCTTTTTCCTTTTTTTTTTTTTTTTTTTTTTTTTTTCTAATTAGGTTTTTAACAAGGAACTGCATTTGAAACTCGATATAACTCGTCTGTTGCAGGCAAATGGTTATTTTCTGGGGCTTGTGGACAAAACCAGAATCTTGTGACTCCTTTTGACTTGTAGTTTGTTAGCTTGATGTTTGGATAACCCCAGGGAAAATATTGTCCCTAAATTCATAAACACTCATAAATAGTGTGCTGACTCCTCAACTCATTATATGGCCTGCTATTTGGAAAACACCTGTAGAATGGAGAAGGTAGCTAAACATTGTTATGTTACAAAAATGAAGATAATTTCAAGTGTTACTTAGCATACCAAAAAAATCCATTCCCTAGGAGATAGCCTCCAAGGACAAGCTCAGTGAAATATAACTCCCTGTTAAAAGGACTAGGTCAGGTACAACAGAATGTTGTCATCTGTTTAGTTCAATAAGTTTAAGTGTTCAAATAAAGAGCTGCAGAATTTCATGTACATTCAGCAGAAAGTATGCTAGGAAAATATCAAAGCAATCAGTTATTTGTTTTTTTTAAAGTACAAATTGAAATATTCTTAGGAAAGAAGTCTTTGGTTTAAATGCATGTCAAAACTGAGTTGATTTATTTTGAAATAAAACCACCCTAACTGCAAAAAGACCTTATTTTAGAAATGCGTGTGTATTCATTGTAGTCAAAACTGTTTATGCATGCAAATGTGAGTAAAAAAAAAAGATAGTTCTGATTCTCTGACAAAAAAACTGAATGATTTGCTGAGGGAGAACAAACACTCACCATTTGATATGCACTGGCAGCATTTTTTCTTCCCAAGAGAAACTGTTCAGCCTGAGATGTTTGTCAAAATACTTCCTTTCCAACAAATCCCACTCTAAGTTTCTCACAGTATTGTCAATCTCAGACAAAACTGCAGAACAATCTTAATTTACACAATTTACCTGCAGATAGTGCAGTTAGAAACCAGTAATATGAGGGAAAGGCAAAACCTTAATGTAATTATTTCTTTTTCTTAATCAGCATGTTCTGCTTGCAAGATATTTGCCATGGCATAGGCATTGGCAGAGCATTAAGAAAATGCTGAGAAAAGAAAAGGAAGACCTCCTTTATTGATAGCCTTTCACCTTGGGAGCTGGTAATCAGCTCAGTGCACTTGGTGGTAAGACACTATCTTCTCTCTTGTGTACTCCATGAAGTTCCTAGGAGCTCTGCTGTATCAATATAGTGTGATTCACACACTGCAAAATTACTTTTGGTGATGTGTGAAATGGATTTTGCCCTGTTACTCCTGACCAGGTGACCCTTTCAGTAAGAGCCTGTGTGCTTCAGGGTTGCCCCTGTTGGAAGCTGCAGTACTGAAATCAGAATGCCCACAAGGTTTAAGCTTTAGATCTGTCTCAGCAGGGAAATTGTAGTTGTGTGGTATAGAGAAGCCACAAAAGGTGTGCAGTGCCTACCTATGGCAACAACAGGAATGCATGATACCAAGCAGTCCATCCTTGTGTGCATAGAAGTCTTAGGGTGAATGCTTTGGAATAAGTACTACTTATGATCTAGAAAATTTACTTGAAATCTCCTGGTATTTTTCCATGCCTTCTTCTCCCTACCAAAAATCACTTGATCTATTTTTTACTCCAAGACTATTTTATATAAACATCTCATTAAGTTGCAGAGAAATGTGGCAGATACTGAATGAATTTCTGATTTCAATAGTGCTGCCTTGATCATCATGATTATTTCTCCTTTGACATTAAATGAAAACATTAGAATTTTAAAAAAATACAGAGGTGGGAGTCTGTTTTTATTTTTAGCATATATAGCACACTCTATTCTGAAGTCTTCTGAAAGCCATGTTCCATGTGACCTTCCAGTGTGATAAACAGCTCCATTAACTGCTGAAAGTCCTATCTTGAATGTCATTCAACACAAGAAGAGAGCATTCATCTCTATTCCATCTCATTTCCATAATTTTTTTTAACATCTAATGCATAATAGGAAAAAAAAAAATAAAAATCAAACTATTTGTCTAGCATCCACCCCCTCCTTTCTCTCCTTCTGCTCTCATCTTGCTATTTTGCAGGAATTATTTATCCTCTAGATGAATGCCTTGCCATTTAATTACTTTATAGGAAACTTACTGAGATATGAATAATCCAATAAAAGGAGAGATCCATTCCTACATCTTCTTCTTCTGTTGTCAGCATCTGATTTGCTAACACTTGTCAGGAGCTTTCTGGTGACCAGAGAAATAACTAGCTGTTATTGATGTCACAAGAAATTCAAGGAAATAATATTCCTAAGGTATAACATCTCTGTCTCTATAAATATCGATTCACTACAGCTTTTAAAGCGAAAGCTTAGTAGTTTTCTTATTAAACATATTAAAAGGTTCCAAAAGAGACATTTCATATATACTTTGATATAAAATACTTCTGGGAAAGAAGTACAGATACTGTACTTCTACAGATACTGTACAGATACTGGGCAGGTATGTCTTCTAGGAAAGTTTGTTTTTAAATACCACAGTATTTTATTTATAATCAACTTTATTTTTAAAATTTATCTAAAGATGTTTAGCACAACTTCACAAAGCAGTTTAAAGGTACATTCAAGGAGGATTCCATTGTAATTAATAAAATTTAGAAGTCACAGAGAGAGAAAAAACTGTTATTTATATTTGAATATGAAATAAAACTTAATTATAAACAGTTGAGGTTTATCCTAAAAAAGCAGAAAAATTCCACTTAGAATCACAGAATATCCTGAAATGGAAGTGACTTGTGAGGATCACTGAGTCCAACTCCTGACTATATGCAAAGCAATCTACAAACTACACTTCATATCTAAGTCCACTGTATAAATGTTTCTTGGAAACAGGGAGATTTGGGGCCATGACCACATCCTGGGGGTAGGCATTTTTCATTCCTTTATCCCCAAATTTGTATGATATGTTAAAGATTGTAACTGATACATTAAAGTAATTAATTTTCAGTAAGTTTAATAGTTTAATCTTCAGAAAAGCAGCCTAGTGGCTAAGTTGGAATTAATGTTTGGTTTTATTCTTGCTTTAGTACCTGCATACATACACTTGAAAATTCTTATAATTTATTTATTGGTATTTCAACTAAACCCTGAAAAATCAGATATAAAAACATAACCACTTTTTGCTGGACTTCTCTCTTTGTGATGTAGACCCCTCTGCATTTTCATTCTGCATTGCTGAACTGTTATTGCATACAAAGGAGTGAAATCATTCTCAGAATCCTAAATTTTATTTTAGTAATACTCCTTTCAAGTTTTCTGATTTAACCTACCTCTTTCACATTTATGCAAAATTGATTTCTCCTTCAAATGCTGAGATGGGAGATCAAATCAGCTAATTAACCTGCACTTCTGTGGGACAGTGCTGTCTGAATATGATGTCAAATAAACAGTCTAATTTCCTCTACCATGGTAAAGTCAATAACTAACATTGCAGTAATAAATGTAAATAAATCTATCTTATTTGTAACAGCAGGAAAGACTGGGATGCATGGGATCTAATCCCCAATTCTCTTAGAACAAATAGGTTCTCCACCCTAGAAATTCTGGTCCTTATAGTTTCTTTCAGTTTTCTTCTCAAAGCTCTTGTTCTCCTAGTATGTTAGGGAAGATTTTACCCTTCATTTGAATAATCATTTTTTCTAGGTAAGAATGATTAACCTATACTCACCAAAATAACTGTAACGATCTATTTTAAATTGGGATGTGGTATCCATTTTGGTGAAGTCCCTCAAATCCTAATGGCCCATCTGCTATCCTAGCTGCAGCCTGATCAGGATATACTTGAGGGTTTTTTTCTGCACGTACCAGAAGTTGTATTTATTCACTATCTTTAAACTGTTTTCTGAGCAGGCCTGCTACCAGAGTGTATTAAGTAGTGTTTCTTCAGAATGGAGTCTAATTAGTTAACACTGATAGAGCGATAGGAGAATTTTGATTACTGGTCAATACTTTGTAAGCAGCAACAGATGCTTATAAACAAATGACTCATTATTATTTCAAATAGTCAGACAACCATATGTCTCAGATGAGAAGACTTAATAATTTTATATATGTGGTAGCAATTTGCATGAGAATCTCCTTTTTCTCATTAAATTACTGGGAGAGGTCATTGCAGTGGTCATTTTTACAGACAAAATACTTGGAAAAACAGGCTGTGCAAATTATATGAATAATAAAAACATAAAATCTCCAAATGATTGCAATTCACTTGGAGATAATTATTATAGCTATAGTTGGTTAGTTCTTGATTTATGTTATGTTTTTCTAACAATTTTAGTAATAGTAATTAAATTTTGTGTTGCTTGATTTAACGATTGAATTTATTCCTTAAATAGATGGACTTTAAATGCTTTCTGAGCTTATTTAAAGATCTTATGTTTCAATAGGAATCCTCCCAGCAATCTATCTGAATGTGGTTTTAAAAGCCTAAAACAATTGCAGCAGATAAGGTGAAGAATGGAATATTAATGAAATGGTGAGCAGTTCAGAAATTACCTTTATTGTCTATTCATTAATTTATATACAGAAATAATGCTTACTCTGAACTTGTCAGCAGCTAGGTTTGTATGGGATGAGAATAAAATTTTCCTCTGCATTTGGCCGTATAAGCCAGGTATTAAAATATTTTTAAAGTTTTTTTAAAACTAAGAGTAGTACTTTCAAAGAGTGGTTTCAATTCTTATGTACATTTAAGAAATATTCTTTCTTATGCTGAATTTAAAAATTATGATAAAGAAATGCTCAGTATCAGTATCAAGACTAATGTAAACAAACTGTCAGTAACTAAATAAGTACCTATACAAGAAAAAATAGTAAATGTTGCAAAGCACAAGTTGCAAAGGTTGCTGTCATTTCATCTGTAATGTGCATATAATGAAATTTATTAATTGAACTACCAAACCAAATAAAAATAATGGGTTATTCTGAGCCTCTCTTATTTTAATGAGCTGAAACTGAATGTAGAGGCTTGCTCAGACTATTCTGTGGTGATATAGACAGAAGTGAATTCACATCCCAGACTGAAAAAAAAACCAAAAAAACCACCAACCAAAAAACCTTCTCCTTCTCTGTGGAATTTGAGTGGCAGGAGAAGGCAGAGCCAGGGGTTGAAAGAATAAACCTTTTTAAAGATTCATAGACAAGTCCAAATCCATTGGAAGTGATTGCAATCTGGCTGACTTTGCTTTGCAAAGGTCAGTAAAAATTGCTTTCCACCAGGAAACCAAGCAAGCAAACAAAACAAACCAGAATTAAAAGAAAACTAAAACAAAACTGCTTAAATTGCTCTCCATTTCAAATCAATGTGCAGATCATGTGACATTTCAATATCTTGTTAAAGATCAGAAACTGCAATAATCTCTGAAAACCTTCTATTTGCTCCACTTAGACTGCCATCTTGGACATTACAATCTTGCTGTTGTTTTTGCAAAGAAAGAATATTCACCTGCATCTCAGATTTCTAAGTCCTTGTCTGATCATATTTGAGGAAAAATGAAACATGCGACACTAATGGACTTTCTGTTTTCATTTCAGCTTCCCATCCAAGTAACCCTCTGAACAGCTATTGCCCATTTTTAGCCTCAAACAAAACTAAAAGGATGACAAAATGGAAATGTGTTCAGAAAACTTAGTAAACTCAAATCCTGTATATCTTCACCTATTAACTATCAGTCCAGTATGGCCCCAATGCTTTTAGACTGCATCCTGTACATATTATTTCACATGTTCAGATGAAAGATGCCTACAAAAAGATAACACTTTTTGGATAAACCACAGGACAAAGCGGATATCTTCAAGATGTTCAGAAAATTTTCAGAAAATTTAAAATCTTATGTCTTTTTATCTAATAATCTTCATTGAATGCAGCACAATAAATTAATTCTTTGTTGTTACTTACTATAATTTAAGTCTTAGCATACCATAAGGGCTAAATAACAGAAAATTAGAGAATCAAGATTCTCATTCAAAATCCTTAATGAATCTGACAGTATTAAATTGTTGGAAGACCCCTTCAGCCTAACCATTGCTTACTTGTGATACAAGGTGTTTTTCACATCTGAAGGCTAAAAATGTGTATTGCTACATTGGAAACCAGGAAAGATTTAGCAAGTGGGATCTTATTAAATACTGAAACACTTTATTTTTCAAATGAGTGTGGTGAACTGTCTCTGACCTAAGCAAGTTAGGGCAGGAGAGCTGAGACATAAACATTTTACCTACCAGATGCCAGTACCATTGGAGTATGTGAATTTCTCTGCTGGGCTTTGCCTGCCAAGTCCTGTCTCACTTCTCTGGATGTTAGAACATTGAGATATTTATCCCAAATTATAAGATCTAAACTGTCACAGAATTTAATTTTTTTAAAGCATGAAATCACAAGTTATAAATGCTTGGGAGACTAAAAATAATTCAGGCAGAGAAGCACAGTGGAGAAATTAATTAGTTATGCCTAAAAGATGCATAACATCAGCACCTTTGGAGTGGATGGTGAATTGTGCATGCACTTTTTCTAAAAGGTATTTGATGTGGTAGAGGAGTAAAACTTTTTTTCTGCTGAGAGTAGAATGAACAGGCTGGCTGGCCTTTCCTTTCCAGAAAAGAGCAAGCCTTGGAGAGGAGAGACTTACTGACACATAGAGGTGTTCAATGTTTTCACATTCAGAAGTTTGGTTAACAGATTGAGAGGGCTTTAGTTAAAGCCCTTGAGAGGATTTTCAATATTAGGAAAACATAGCAATCAAATAGCTTTTTTGGCAGAGCATCTTTACAAATCACACTGCTGAGGAAGTCACAGAGTTATTAACATGGCTTTAGGTTTATCATCCAAAAATACCCTTAAGTCACCAGCAAAGCTTTTTCCTTCTCTTCCCTCTAAAACGGCAACATTTCTAAAGACAGAGGCTGTAGATATTTTTTTCTGTTGCACTAGAGACATTATAATTCCTTTCCTTCATGTGAATTGCAGTAAGGATTTTTTTATTATCCCTATGTAAGTGTTCAAACTCTCTCAAAACTCAAGACCTCCAGGAATGGCACTTCTTCCTCTTTGGCATAAAAAAGGGAATTAATACACCAGTTTAAAACTGTACTGCAAAAAACACTTCTAATACAAAATTAATTATAATCTGATTTTGATGTACAATTCTTCATGTGTGGAAATGGCTAACAAGCATTATCTTCAAAAATCCTTAAAGCTGAAGTGCTGCAATAGAAGTATGGTTTTCAAAAGATATCAGCCTCTTATTGACAGTCCCAAATGCATCACAGTAATAATCAATTTGTTGTTAAAGCATTCAATGATTTGCTTCTCCAGCTTTTGAATGACTTTTTATTGCTGTATTTTCAGTAACAATAAAAAAAACCCCAAAACAACAACAACAACAAAACCCAAAACAAACAAACAAACAAACAAACAAACAAACAAAACCCACCAAAACCACCAACACCCAAAAATGTAGCAGTGAAATACAGTGAAATCCCACTTGCTATAAAAATAGTTCAGAACTTCAATGCTAAAAAATACTCTTAAATAATTCTTTGTAACTTGGGCACAGACAATGCCCAAGTCTCTGAGGTCTCTCATATTGCAGTGTGCCGCAGTGCACTCCTAATCCAGGACCATGAGCAAGGGTGCTGTGACACTTCCCCCAAGGGTTCTTGATTGTCCTTGGTACCCACCAGATGATCGGGGTAGAAAAGAATGAGATGGACCCTGCTTGCCACTCTGAGGATCAATTTTATTAACAGAAACACGAAGCATGCCTAACTCGAAGGAAGGGCAGAGGCAAAGACCCCAGACACAAACTTACAGTGACTTATAACAGGGGAGGTCTCAAGGGAGGGTACAAATCCTCAGCCAATTAGGTACACTTTAGGGGAGCATCATAAGGTGGGGTTTACAGTACAAGGACCAGTGGGGAACACAAAGATTGGGGAACAATTTGAACCAGCCACTGGGGTGTCAAAGATTAGGGGGTTTCTGGAGGGGGAGGGACTGGCACAGGGTAAGATTGACAGGTGGGTAGGAGAAGTGACTTGGAACAATCAGGAGCAAAGGGTGGATCCAAGGGAAGAGTGACAACTGTATAAAGGGATACAGAAAGGACTAAACCAACCAAACGGGGTTGGGGGGGTGGGGTGGGGTGGTGGAGAGGGGGGTACAGAATACACAATTTGAGGGACTAGAATCAGGAAAAAAACATTTCACCACAGCAGTGTAACTGCCTTTCTTTCCAATCAACTAAAACAGATTAAAAGTTCTGTTGTTGCTGGATATTTATGATCATTGCAATAAATATAGTTGTTGCTCTGGTCTAAGCATTTTTGGGTTTGGGGAGTTTTTTTGGCTAGGAAAAGGTTTTATAGACTGCTAAAGTAGTTTTGCAGAGACACTTAAAAGCTTTAGAGCTAGACACTCCAGATTTTGATTTGATTTGATTTCAAGTAATAACACACAAAGGAGTGATAATCAAGATGAATCTGAAAGAACATAAGAAGACTGCAGAGGCTGGGGATGGGGAACTAAACAGAACAAATTGCAAAATTTTCCATAGGTAAAGACGGGACACATGGACATACAAGCCTGCCTTACAGTTTATTTCTTTTGCGTTTATTTTGTTGTTGCTTTTGTTTTGATTTATTGTGGTCTTATGTTTGGGGTTTTTTGTTTGTTTAGTTGGTTTTGTTGTTGTTGTTGTTTATTGTTTTTGTAGTGGAGTTTCTTTTTGTTTCTGCTAGGCAGTTTTTAAAATTTTATTTTCACTTTCAGTTGCACAGAAACAGCTTCTCTAAAGTCATACTTTTCATTCTAACTTTAAAATTACATTAAGATAAGGGACAGCTGTATGGTTCGTGTGTATTGCTTATTAGCCAGTCTACCTTCCCTTATGTAAAGCCATAATTTAAGAAATGCCAGTTTGTTACTTGATCTTCCTTTGAGTCAGAGAGCTAAAATAGCTATAAATATCTTACTGCTTTGCAACCCCTTAATAATTTCCAGGATATAGTCAGTTTGTTAATAAGAACTTTGGACTCTCAGAGGATTGAAGTAATCACTGCAAAAATTATATCTCTACCAATCTCATCTGATATGTCATTTTTCACTGAAGAACTTACCTACAGAGGAAGGCAAAATTCAGGAGTCTTCCTGTTCTCTTCCTTCTACACTTTTGCATAGCTACAATAAGACAAGAAAGAAATTAATTGAAAATACTGGTTTTGACAAGGAGCTAAAACAAAAATGATCAGTTTCCTAGCGTAATGATTTCATAGCATCATGAGATGGTCAAAAGAAGTGATTATCCTGCTCTATTCTGTGCTTATGCGGCCTCAGCTTTAGTAATGTGTGCAGTTTTGAGCACCGTGACATAAAATAGACAATAGGTTCTTAGTAAGTGTCCAAGGGAGGCCTATAAGAATGATGAAGGGTCTCGTGGGGAAGACATTAGGAGTGGCTGAGGTAATTTGGTCTGTTCCAGCTGGAGGAGGATTTAAGGAAACAGCATGAAGCTGTGTCAGGGGAAGTTAAGGCTGGATATTAGAAAAGGGTTCTTCACGCAGAGAGTGGCTGGGCAGTGGAACAGGATTCCCAGGGAAGTGGTCACAGCACCAAGCCTGAGACAGTTCAAGAAGTGTTTGGGCAACTCTCTCAGGCACAGGGTGTGATTCTTGGATTTGTCCTGAGCAGGACCAGGAGTTAGACTTGATGATCCTAGTGGTTCCCTTCCAACTCAGGATACTCTATGATTCTATCCTATGATACATAATTTTGTAGCTTCTTTTCTTTATGAGACTAGTAGTTATATGGATGACCTGAAAAGCAAGATTCTGAGTCTAACATGATGCTGTATCATTCACCATTTTGTGTTACTCTGGTTTTTCTGAGTTTTTTAAAGCCTTTTGAATTTTCATATAATGGAGTCAGATCTTTTAGTTACTGTACAATATTAGAAGCAGTTTCTACTTTTCCCCACATATGTAACATAAACAAATCCTTTGTTTTTCATTCTCTATCCTTTGTTTGCATATTTCTAACCTGAAAACAATTGTAACTGACAGTTGGTCTAGCCACTTTGCTGAAAGGTAAAAAACCCCAGAAGCCAATCTGCTAGACCCACAAATGTATAAAAAGTAAGAAATAAACAGGAGAGGTCTCTCTCCACCTTGACTGAGCCTTGAGCTGGACGGAGGAACCTCTCAGCCCTGTGGGACTTCTCATCTGCGTGTGGTTGCTTTGTGTGTCTCGGTGACAATTGTGAATGTTGTAAGTAGCACTTGAGATTTCCATTGGACCCTGTGTCCTAGGTTACAATGTAAGATGTGCCCAAAGTATGTATTCTATCACCATCTACATGAGCTATAGAAACTAAGTTGTGCACTGTTTCCCTTGCCCCCTCCCTCCAGACTATCTTCTGTTAATGGCCCATCAATGCCTTCCTGCGTGACTCATAGATAACTCCCTCCAGGAGCTATCTCTGTTTAACAGGCAATCAAGGACCCATTACAAAACTGATAACATGATATCAGTCCATTGTGAGATGCTCCGCCCAGGGGGAGGAGCCAAGCATTCCCACCTGGATATAATCTGGGATTTGGGACAGCACTGGCAACCTTACCTACTGGATTCCCAGAGGACAAGACCTACCAGACCTTTCTGCAAGAACACTGCTTCAACAAGACCACTTCATCTGGACTGCTACCACCACGGTTTCAGGTTGTATTCTGACTCTGTCAGTGATCTTTTGTACTATTGCATGTGTTTTATTTTATTTTACTTTTTTTTCTCTCCTATTAAATTGGTTTTTTCTGACTTGGAGTCTCTTGCTGGTTTTACCTTCAACCCAGCACACCCTGTAACAGGTTTTGACTGCTTATCAAGACATTAGGTACCTTCTCTACAAGTGAAATTCTTTATTTTTCTTGAATTTTGAGCAGCCCACATTAACTGACAATATTTATTTTCTAAGTAGTTTTCTAAATTGTTGACCAGAATATAGAAAATATTTCTCTATTTGGGACCCAAGAGTGTTTCTGTGTTCTGTCCTCATGCAGACTGGTCAAACTCCATTAATTTTTTTTTTTTTTTTTTTTTTTAAACTTTGGTTTCACTATGAAGAAAAGTTATAAAGCAAGGTGTAGAATATAGCACAGTGATTAAAACACTGCTGAAAAAACGACCCTCTAATACAAGATGATCCTATATTTTATTATAAACATATGGCATAGCAATCCAGATTTCATACTGGGAGGAGCAGGTTTATCAAAGGAGTTTGGTTGTCATTAACAAACCCAAACTAAGATTATGTGATGTCAATCCACAGGAGCATCAGTACCTGAAAGCTATCTTTTGATTCATAGAGTGATCATAGACAGCTAAGAAGCAGTTGTTACATATATATATGGTTTGAATCAACTTTGTGGTGTTTTTTTTTTTTTTTAAGGGAAGCTAATTTAAAAAAAATATGATTAAAGCAATGGAAATGTCTAGACCTATGTAGTAGTTTTGGTTTGCCTAGTTTCATTTCCCAGCTAGTGCACCAATTTAAATGTGATGGGTTGAGTGCCCAGTAGAATTATTTACTCTTTGTCTGCTGTTAGATAGGATCAGGAAGAAAAGCAAAGCAGGCTCAAAACTTAAAGGATATAAAGAAAGCTTTATTAACAAAACTACAAGAGAGAAAAAAATAATAAGAATCAGAATAAAACCTTCAAAACACTCTTCTTCTTCCCCAACAGTTTATTTTCTTTCTCATGGACAATGTGCAGAGATGAAATGTAAAACTTAGATCAGTTTACCACCTCTAAAAATAGTCTTTCAAAAGTTGTCTCAGATAGAAATGTCTCTTTTGGTCTGCCATGGAAACTTCCCCACAAGAAAAATAGTTCTCTTGTGGCTTTTAATTCTCACAAATAGCAGCCGTCTGGGAAACTGCATTTGTGAAGTCCCTCCCATATCATGCAGCCTTCCTCTGAGTCATTGAAAACCGATATAGTCACGGACAAAGACCCTCTAACTAGTTAAAGTTAGAAAGTGGTATGTTTATTCACCGGTGGACGGCACGGGAGTCATCTCCGAAAGGCGTGGCCGCCCCGAACAAGGCTCTTTGCTCTCTATTTATTCTTCAAGATCTTACATGCAATACATATGCATAACCCCAGCACCTCCCGTCCCCGCTCTCTATTCAAATGAGGCTATCAGTCTTTCACGCGTGCGCAGTTCTTCTCTTGAATTGGGTCGGTGGTCTCGAATTGGGTCAGTGGTCTCAAAGGATGAAGTCAGGAGAGTCTTCATCAGGTCTCTGTGATCCTCTGGCACTGTCCAAGGTCCCCTGCTTCGTGATTGATTGATACCAAGTCCAGGTGCTGGCCATTGTTCTTACTGGTTTCAATCTGTTCTTATGACGGTTCACTTACTCCACTTTTTTTATAAACAAGCTCATAATGCAACAGTTAGCTCTAGCTTGGGCATCTAATAATCATTAACCTACCATTTACTAATCTAACTTACGTCTTGATCAATATAAATTGCTTCTAACACTTAGCTAAAATCTTAACTCTTTAAAGTCATGTCTCACCTCCAGCTGCATTATGGGCCATGTAAACTCATGGGGTACCATTTTAAGGATGCATGGTTCAAAAGTAAAAGTTCTTTTCATCTCTCTCTGAGATCATTTTATTTTTGGGATAGAAGAGGTCTTCTTCTCTTTGTGTGAGCAGATCTTACTCTCTCTCTCTGTTCAAGCTTCTCATAAGATCACAGATACTTCAATATTTTACTTAGTTCACTACAAATACCTTTCCTCATATCTACAATTTGAAGACATCTTCATCTCCCCAATAGAGGCTTGGCGTTCACTGTGGAGTCTCCAAAATACAGGATTCCACAGGCCAGCGCTGTAGTTTTCTCCTTTGGACTTAAAAAACCCTTCGGAGGGCTGCGAAGAAGCCCCCTGAACTGCAGGCTGCTCCCAGAGAAGGTGACCACATGTTTGTGAAAAGCTGACCCTGGGAAGTGAGACTGGAAGCTCTTTTTGCACCAGAAGGGTATGTCTCAGGCAAAAGGAGTGATTGGAAAAGAAAGGAAAGATTCATCTGAATGCTGGAATTTTTTGTGAGTATCACTTTGGGTTATCTAAGGGAAAATCTTTTTAAGAGGCAGTGATCCTCAGGGAGAAGGGTTTTTTCCTTTCAGGGAAGGTTTTTGCTTTCCGAGTAAACCTTCAGGGTGCTTTAATAGCACGTTCCTTTCAGCAGCCTGAGGGGGTGTGGAAATGGTGTTTCCCCTTTGGCTCCTTTTTTTTCCTCTCCAGTGAGTTTTTTTTTAACTTTCGGTTTCCCAGTCACAGTTAAAGGGGAAACTTAAAATCTGAGCCAAAAATGGGTGCTAGGCTGTCTGTGTCTCAAAAAAGAGTCTATTATCAAATTTTAAGTGCCTTGGATGATGGCAGGACCCATTGTCCAAAGAAACAGTTGAAAAAATTATTTTGGTATTTGTTTTCTCAATTTCCAGATGCATCATCTGAGCAAATAAGCTCCCCAGAATTTTGGGAAGCTGTTGCAAAAAAATTGTCTCAGTCAAACTCCCCTAATGACAAAGAAAAAGCAAATTTTGCTCTTTGGAGCTTGCAGATTTTATTTGCAATGCAAAATCAAAATGAAAATAAAAAAAAGCCAGCTCTTTGTGGATTTTGCCCAGTTTCCTCAGTTTCTCCCTATCCCGACCCCAAAATCCCTTCCCCCAAATCAGATATTCCTCAAGAAACCCCTAAACTTTCTCCAAAACTCCCTTCTTCCCCAGTTTGTAAACCCCGGGTTTGGTTTACTTTTGCAGGCAGTTTGAGTGCACAAACCCCCCATCTTAGTGAATCCCAAACTAGTCTTAATTCAGAAGGGGGGGTCACAAGATGGAAGGGACTCCTTTGTTCCCCAAAATGGCCGAAGCCATGTGCTCTCGAGTCATGAGGAGCCTCTCTCTTTGTCTGTCCCTCCTTCCCACAATCCCTTTCACAATCCCTTCCTTTCCCCAGACTCCTCCTTCCCTTCCGTGCCGGCCCCTGCCACTGCCCTCTCCTCTGACTCCATCCCCTACCCTCAAACCTCTGCCCTCCAACTCTGCCCCGTGTTACTCAAGCCTCCAGCCCCTCCCTGCCCCTGGTTCCCACAGTTTCCTGCCCACAGTCCCAATTCCCATGCCCTGGGGGGGGTGGAGCTGGGAACCCGGAAGCAGGAAGTGATCCCAGCTTTTCTGCCACCCCTTTCACATACTGATGGTCAAAAAATGGGGGTGCTGTCCACACTTATTGGGACCCCTTCCCCCAGCAAGCGATTCAGGAGTTATGCAAAGCTCTGGCAAACTTTGGACACGAAAGTGAATACTTTCACAGCTATTTAAAAGCAAATTTATTGTTCCCTTTGACCTCCAGCAGTTTTTTTTTTCCCTCCTTTTGTCCACACAGTTTAGGCTTTGGGACCCTACATGGAAAAGAAGAGTTAAGAGATTTATTTCCAGATTTTTGGCAAAATCCTGAAACACCTGTCAATAATAATAATTTGCCAATTCAATTAGAATATCTATGTGGTGATGGTGAATGGGTCTCAGCCCTCAAACAGGCTCAGGAAATTCCTTTAGCTGTTTTGGAGAACATTAAAGATGTTGCTTCCAAAGCATTCTTTTCAATCCAACCCGATGGGACCTTGCAGTCTTACAGTAAAATAAAGTAGCTTTCATCTGAACCTTTTGTAGCATTTGTGGAGCAATTAACCTGAGCTATCATGTTACAGACTAAGAATGAAGGGGTATGTCCTGGTTTGGAGACAAATTTGGGGGAATTCCCTCTGGGAAGCAAACCCAGGTGGCCCCTCCCTCCAACCAGTCCAAAAAAAAAA
>JAIXNV010000059.1:4002518-4040762 GCA_020917445.1 Riparia riparia | reverse complement strand
ACTCAATATACAGCACACACAGAACAGACGATTGGGGATACAAACATCATAAAGTTACCCTAGGACAGAGCCCAAGAAGTGGTCCTGGAGGAGATGGCACTGACCAATGCAAATGAATATTGCAAGGCAGCCATCCTCAGCCTCGCCGTGGAACCGGCTCCAACCTTAGAGGACATGGTCCACACGTGTACCAAGAAGGTTCCCTTCATGACAGCTCACCTAAACCACAGTTCCAGAGATGCATTCATTTCAACACAAAAGCTGCTGTAGAAGTTGCAATGCCCCCTGTACCTGTGCCACGGCCACCACCCAGGAGAAGAATGACATGTATCCTGTGCAATCAGGCCAGACATTGGGCATCTCAATGCCCTTTAAAGAAGCAGTTCTGGACTTTTGGGACAATGGGGGTGGTGGGTCTCAAGGGTCCAAAGGGAATTTTTCGAAAAACTAAAATTTGAGCGCCGGCTTGCCCAGCGTGCTGACATAAATAGGGCAAATCTATTTGGGTGGGGGGTGAAAAACTAGAAAATGCAAATGTTCAATTAACTAATCCTGCTACAACCAGTTCTGCTTTCCAGTAGTAGTCATCAGATATGACCCTTTCAGATCATGACGTGAGCAGACCTTGTCTAACCACTGAATGTCTCCAAAAGCCTTTTAGGTTGCAACTGACAGAGTCCTTGCACCTAAGTCACACAGACTGGCATTTAGGTTCATTGGTCTACAAGTGCTAGGCTCTTGGCAACATGTTGGCAGTAAGTATGTCATCCTTGGGGACACCAAGTACACACTGAGAGAGATCAAGATCCTTCTGGGTCTCATCTCATCAAACCCTAAACAAGTAGTTCTCTGGCTGCGCTGTGTTTGCCCACCTTTGTTTCTGCCTAAGGGGCAGATAATAGCTCAGGCAAATCCAGCACCTGACCCATTCCCTGGAAAAAACAGCACAAGGAACAAACACCTTGAGGTTTGGCGCACACGAGTTATTGGGAGGGACAAACTCATAATAGGGTGTGAGGTCCGTCACAGTGGGGAAGTAGTAAACCTCAAAGGGGTTTTGGACACAGGCACAGATATAACGATTGTACCAGAAAGGATGTGGCCTTCACATTGGGAACTGCAAAATGTGGCCGGGCACGTAGAAGGTATAGGGGGGATGAAATGAGCAAAACAATCAAAAAGTGTGCAAATTAAGGGGCCAAATGGACAATTAGCTACACTGCATCCATTTGTTTTAGATTATTCAGAGCCCTTGTGGGGGAGAGACCTGATGGCCCAGTGGAGGGTCACGGTTGGCATTCCAGCTGCCCCCTTGGTTTTTTGGGCTGTGGCCACTGAAGAGCACCCTACCCAGAAACTCAATTGGAAAACTGATTCACCAGTCTGGGTAGAGTAGCGGCCACTCAGTAAAGAAAAATTGAATGTGCTTCAGGAGCTAGTGGATGAACAGCTAGCTAAAGGCCACATTGTAGAAACTGTGTCTCCATGGAATTCCCAAGTCTGTGTTATAAAAAAGGCAAACAAAGGCAAGTAGCAGCTCCTCCATGATCTCTGTCACATTAATAATGTCATGGAGGACACGGGTTCTCTCCAACCAGGGATGCCATCCCCAGCGATGCTCCCCCCAAATTGGAATTTGGCAATTATTAATATCAAAGATTGTTTTCCCCAGATCCCTCTGCACCCTGATGATGTAGCTTGTTTCGCCTTCTCAGTCCCTACCCTCAACCGAGAAGCCCCGAGGAAAAGATACCACTGGAAATTTCTTAACCAAAGGATGAAAAACTCGGCATCTATTTGTCAGTGGTACCTCTCTTCCCTGCTGTCCCCAGTGCAGCTCTAGGAGAAACCATCACCCTGCATTACATGGATGATGTGCTCGTGTGTGCCCCCAATGATGACTTAATGTCCCATGTGCTTGACCTGACAATCAATTCTTTGGTTGCTGCAGGGTTCGAGCTTCAGGAGGAAAAGATTCAAAGGATGCCGCCTTGGAAGTACCTGGGTCTGGAGATTGGTAAATGGACCAATTTGCTGCAAAAATTGGTTGTCAAAAATAACATCAAAACCTTAGCAGCTGTCCAGCAGTTGTGTGTCTCCTTAAATTGGGTAAGACCTTGGCTCGGTACGACTACTGAAGACCTAGACCCCTGTTTAATCTTTTAAAAGGGGGAGAGGAGCTAAATTCTCTGGGGACCCTCACCCAAGAGGCAAGAGCAGCTCTAGAAGCAGCTCTGACCAGACAGGCCAACAGGTGCAAATCAGACTTGCCATTCAAATTCATCATTTTAGGCAAATTGCCACACTTACATAAGATGATTTTTCAGTGGGAAAGAGTGGAAAAATCAAAAAATGACAAAGATTGTAGAGATCTCCTCTCAGTCATAGAGTGGGTTTTCCTCAGTCACCACTGGTCCAAAAGAATGACCAGTCCACAGGAACTGGTAGCAGGATTCATCCGGAAAGCCAGGACCCAAATCAGGGAGTTGGCAGGAAGTGATTTTGAGTGTATTCACATCCTAATTGAGATAAAATCACAAAAGCAATGTTGGAGCACTGGATTCATGAAAATGAAGCTTTGCAGTTTGCTCTGGATAGCTACACAGGTCAAATTTCATTTCATCAGCCTGCCCACAAATTATTTAGAGAACAAATTCAGTTCAAATTATCATTAAAAAATGTTCAGAGCAGGAGGCCTTTAACCAAATTGTACAGATGCATCCGGATCCTCTAATAAATCAGTAATAACATGGAAAGATCCTCAAACTCAGCAGTGGGAAAAAGATATTGTCAAGGTGGAAGGATCACCTCAAGTAACTGAGTTGGCTGCAGTTGTTAGAGCTGCATTTGAAAGGTTTCCTGAACCATTCAATTTGGTCACTTATTCGGCCTATGTAGCAGGTGTAGTGTCCAGAGCTGAACAAGTTGTACTGGGTGAGGTCTCCAATTCTGCACTTTTCAACTCGCTCTCAAAACTAGTAAATCTGATCTCCCACCGAGAGCAACAATTTTATGTGATGCACATCAGATCACACACCGATTTACCAGGATTCATAGCCGAGGGCAACAGAAGGGCTGATGCTCTTGCTGAGCCTGTGGAGATGGCCCCACTCCCAGACATCTTTGGACAAGCAAAGATCAGCCATCAGCTTTTTCACCAGAATGCACCAGGTCTAGTCCACCAGTTCCACCTAACTCAGGAAGAGGCTCAGGCAATTGTGTCAATGTGTCCCTTGTACCAGCAACACGCACTCCCAGCCCTGAGTGCAGGAGCAGACCCCAGCTGACTGAAAAGCTGTGAGGTATGGCAGATGGACATGACACACATCATGTCCTTTGGTAGGCAAAGGTATGTCCATCTATCTGTAGACACCTTTTCTGGAGTTGTCTATGCCTCTGTGTTGGAGTCCAGGGCATTCCTTTGGTCGCCCTGGAGGGTCAGAGACCTGAGCAGGGGGGTCTAGGACCATGGCCCAGAGCTCAGAGAGACACTGGATTTGATTTCAGTCCATGGGAGAGGCTTCTTGCACTGCAGGAAGCATTGCAGGCCACAAGAGTGTGAAAGATTGTAGTTTAGTATATCACAGGGTGAGAAAAACAGTGGGTTTGAATTTTTGACATTGAAGTGAATAGGGACAAGATAGAGAATTTAGGGCGTTGCCTCCTTCTGCTTCTTTCTTCTTCCCTCACTCCATTTCTGCAGTGACGTTAGCACAAAGTAGTTTGTGAGGATTAGATCAAAGTAAAGATGACCTTTTTAGTAATAGTGATAGACATTGGTAATAAATAGTAAATATCGAATACGTAGCAATTAGTATAAAAGATAACGACTGCCCAGTTCGGGGGGAGTCACCAGATGTCCGAGCTGCGGCAAACATCTTGCAGGACACTAAGAAAATTGTAAGATAAGAACTAATAAACATGAAGCATGCAAGCTTGAAGACTCCGTCTTTTCCTGCGTTTACCTCAGAGCTTTGCAGAGGGCAAAAAGACTTTAAAACCACCTGAATGCGGGGAATTTAAGCTCCAGCAAGCAGCTCCCCAACAACTGCCATCTCAGGGTGCAGAGCAACAACTGGCACCCCAGATGAGACAGCAACACCTCTGCCCACACAGGGGAGAAGTCTAGTGATGCCATGAAACACCTAATACAGGCTTTCTCCTTCCTGGGCATCCCCAAATCAATAAAAACTGATAATGGACCCATGTACACATGCAAGGAGTTCAGAAGCTTCCTGCAGCAATGGGGAGTAGAACACAAAACAGGCATTCCCTACTCCCTGACAGGTCAGGCCATCATGGAAAGGACCCACCAAAATCTCAAAAGGGTCCTCAACCAACAACATCAGTCTCTAAAATTAGAAACACCCCAAATCCAGTTGTCCAAAGCCTTGTTCACTCTGAACTTTTTAAATTGCACGTTTGAAAATCTTAACCCACCAATTGAGAGGACTGCCAACTGCAGCTGAAAGCAAAGCCACCAGTAATGGTAAAGGATCCAGCAACCAGGAAACAGAGGGTCCTCATGATCTGATCACCTGGGGTCATGGGTATGCCTGCGTGTCCACTCCCTCAGGTCTCAAGTTGGTGCCAGCCAACTGGGTGAAACCTTTCATCCCTAAAACTCCAAAGCCACCTGCAGAGGCCCCACAAGTGGCCAGTGCTACCTGGAGGAGGAGAAAGCGCCAAACCTTCTCCTTCTAATTATCATCTTCCTTTAACAGTATTTTCTGAACAGTTTGTCTGCACTAGATGTCAATTTTTTACTTCTTCAACTTTAGAGGTACTCAAGGTCCAAACTCTGAGCATCTCCCATGGACTGAGCCTTCCTCCTTCTCAATTTAATAAGAAAGAGGAAGATGTTACAGTGTGTTAATTTGGTTTATATTGGGTTTTGTAATGTTTTTCTATTGTATCCCCTGTTCCCCTTGGAAACTGTATCAAGTGGCTTGTCCCTGCCTCCAGGCCTGTCCCCCCTGGGAAAAAGGCCTAGGACAGCCAGGGGCTCGATATCTCCGGCACTGGACGGGGACAGGAACAGAGCTTCCATACTGAGCTCAGGCCGGCAGGGGCAGAACTCCAGAATAAAGCCATGATTTCCCCCCAGACAGAGTGCAGGCTCTGTGACTTTTGCCGTCAATGGTCGTCTGGGTCTCACTAAAGAACAACCACTCTGGTGCATCATCAATACCCTTCTAGCTACCAAGCACAAAACTGAGGATGGCCATGCAGAAAATTAACTTGATCCCAGCTAGACTCAGTACAATGACTACAGAAATATGTCCCTGGAATGAACATATGAAAAGGTGTTTTGCAACAAAATTTATTGAATTTTCTGGGTTTCTGAGACAATTCAAAAGGTGAAAATAGGCCTGCGGTATCTAAACAGCTGTTTGCAGCAGTGTTATTTCTGGAATAGCAATAAGGAGGCTCCTCTGGCATATGAACTACAGGCAGGAATTTTTTCCCTACATCAGATCAAATCTGTATGTGTGCACTGGAAAAATTCTGTCCAAGTTACACTTAGGCAACTCTTCTCACCTACTCATTCTAGACACTGATCATCCAATGAGTCTACTCAAATATCTGACCAGCAGTTGACAAACATGGTCCAGTTGCTGTACTTCACTAGTGTGAAGGTGCAGCCAGGGGAACACTGGAAGGATGCTCCTACACCCTGACAGATGCCAATTTTTCTGCACATATCTTCAGTCTATTCTATATGCATTAGTTTGTATGCCTCCATGTAGTGGAGTGCCCAATTTAAGTTGTACAAAGCGAAGTGACATAGAGTCCCCAGACAGGTGCAAAGGAGAGCAGTTTTATTGCAAAAACCAGGCCTTTTTAAGCAGCTAGCTGGTTATAAGTGAACATAGTTCTAAGGCAAGACAAGCCCAAGTTAACCAACCACCATACACCACGTGGACATGCGGCAGTCACGCAGCATGTCTCTCATGTCTCTCACATCTCTGTACCTCTATTCCAGCTGAGTCACTCTCCCATGGTTCCCTTCTACTGACCCTAAGTAGCAGACCTGAGCCATGACTTTACAAGGCCCTTATAAGACTTTACCTATATGCAACAGAGAACCATCCTTCTTCATGTTTTAACAAATAACATTTAAGAAAATGTTTCTCAGGATGTAGTGGTCTTTTGTATAAACACAAATATCTGATCATTTCTTCACATCACTTGAGTAGATCATAGTGCAAGTCATCCTACTAAGCTCCAAAAAGTTTTGTAAATTCCAGCAGCAGCTATAAGATTCAGGAAAAAACAAAGTTTTGTTTGGATATGTTAATTGCATTCAAAGCTTCACATTACAAAATGGTACCTATTTGGAGTGATTACAGAGATAATGATTCAATAACAAAACTGTAGACATTTTTCTAATCCATGGAAATAATAATAATGTAGGCTCTTTGAAGAAACAACTGCTGAGAAAGAGTTGTTTTTCCACCTGTGGAAATATCAGCCTTGGCTAATAGGTTTAACTATTTCTGTTTGCTTTCATATATTGTTATTCCACAGCCTTTTCAGTAGCTACTATGTGAAAAAAAAGGACACAACACTACTTCTTGTGTCCAGATAAAAGGTGATGTACTAGGTTCTCCAAGATGGGAAAATACAGCTAAAAATCCCTTCCATTTAATTTCCCTGTCCTTACACAATACTTCTGCCTCCCTACCCCCATCCTCCAAATCATCTGACTTATCAGCAGTTTGGATTCTGGAAGTTGTGGTTGCTTTGCTGATACCTGCTACATCTGATAGTTTCTTCCTGACTTCTTCAATCAATCAATCAAAGTCAAACCTGAAAGCACAACAACTCTCTTGGGCATCCAATCAGTCTGAAATGGAACACTTGTGAAATGAGCAAAGCTCTTCAGCATGAGGCTTGGGAAGATAGGTACATGTACTGGGTGTCATCAATCAATGAATTTTCCGGCAGATCATTTGTCACAACATCCATTTTCCTGAAGGCAGCTTCAGGGTTTAGAAATTAAACTAAATGCATTCTGACAACAAAATTACTTGTGAAAATTTGTCTCTCTTTTATGATATTAATATTTAAGATCTGCACCACTGTTTTAATAGAATAAATTGACAAAATTCTGTCCACTGGGTGAGGAAAAGGCTAAACAGCTAAGCTACCCAAGGGCCTATTTTATTTCCAGAGTCCCACAGCATGTATAAATGAAGAGAAAAGCTAGTATCATTGCTGCTTTTAAGAAGTCTTTTCCATCGTACATACAATTTGTCAAAGATCTGCTGCTTTTAGGAGATTCTCAGTTAAGAATATAGTATGAAGAAAATCCTGACCATTTAAGAGAGCGTCATTGGATCAATTATTGCTACTATTCATGTCTGCTTCAACTTATTTCAGGAGAAAACACATATGGATTGAAGGAAAGGCAGTCAGCAGTGATCTGCATGGTCTGGCAACCTCTAATTCAGAATCATTCCAGTGAGTCCATATACTCTAGTGAGCACATGTGTAGAGAGAAAGAATAAATTCTTTTATTGGTCTCAAATTTTCTAACAAAGCGTCACTGAGATCTGTTCAAGCAAAAAGAAAATTAAGAATGCCTACTCTTTTACACAAAGGACCAATATTTTTTTCTTATGAGACTTTCCTAGCTCCTCTTTTTCATCCTCTGGGTGAGAAGTGAAGCACAGATTTTCCTTCTTGACTGCCACAGTGTTACTCTGAAGTAGAATAACAAGAAGAAAACAGCAATTAGATCCTGTCTACACAAAACTTTTAATTTAATTGAAACTGGGTCAAAAACAATAGCTGCACTCTGCAGCAGTCCTCCAGTTTCAAAGCTGAATTTTCAAATTGGAGTTTTCAATTCCTCTCATGCTGCAAAATCAAATTTTTTAAAAAATTGCATGGGTTAAGAGGTTAACCTGTGCACTGAAAAGACACTTTACAGTGAATGCCATAGGTCAGCTGAGGGGAAAAGGATAACTTATCTATTTAATGTGTGCATTTCTAAATTTCAAAATCAGAGGTAATGAGAAGGAAAAAAATTCTTTTCCATGGGGAATTGCAGCATTTGGTGCTTGGCCTGGGATCTGGTTACCACAGACAGACTTGTTTTCAGATCCCTTGTTTTGCTTTAACCACAAGATAAAGATTGTTTTACTGTAGAAGTTTATAGGTTTAGTTTTGGCTCCTAATACGTCTGATCAACAACAATCTCTTTCTACAGCTTGCTGTGCCAACAGTGGTAAGCCTGTTCAGGGTCTCACTGAGATGCTCCCTGAGAACCATAGCTCAGGCAACCTTAATCTGCTTTGTTTATCACCAGAGGTTTTCTGTATCATTTTTGCTTGCAAGTTTAGTTAAATGCATTTATTTTCTACATTAAAACACATGGATCAATGTGGACAAAATTTTAGTGAAACACTTGAGATGTCAAGGAACAAGCCCTGAGAAGAGTCAGGTTGCTCACTGTCACAACAGCAATTAGGAAAAGGCTTTATTCAGGGTTGATTAGGACCAAACCTTGATGCCAATAGAATTACTGTCCTCTTGTGAGGATGAAACAAGAAGAAACTTTGTTTTTAGATCAAGTGAGAAAGTGACCTTCAGTGGGTTTTGAGCTGGGTGCATAGGCTTTGGTCTTTGGGGCCTGGGACAACCAGAGACAGTCTAGTTGTCCAAAGGGACAATGATTATTTGTTGTTTATTCCTTGTAAAATGCTAAAGTTGTATTGAGTCCTGCTAGCTTGAAAAATAAATTCTAACATGTAGAAATGTTTGAAATGTAAAACTGCTCTAATTTGGAGATATTATGAAGAGACAAATGCAGCATTGTTTCACATTTTTTATTATCTGTCACTTACATAAGCATCTAATTTTGGCCTTCTGTTCATTAATGCCACAGTTCTCATCCTGTCAGGCTCAGCTTCTTACCCTCCATATAAAATCAGGGCAAGCAAGGGTCTTATTCTGAGCAATGGCTTAGCACAACATGACATTTGGCTTCTCCACTTCTGTCCTTGAAGTAGTTTCTCAGTCAGTCAGCAAGAAAATAAAAGCATTTTAGGCATATAAAAGAAGACAAGAACTATCTCTGAGGCAAAGGATTTCCATATCTAGTGGTATGGTTCAGAAAAATGCAGATAAACAGAAAAGCTGCCACAAATATTCCACACAGATTTCATTCACCTCACCCATACACATGGAGTAGGCAACACTTTTTTCTTAATTTACTATATGCCACTGACTACTTTTTTTCTGAATTTATGGGTCCTGTGCTTTTGTGTTCTCCTCTCCTGAATACAGCCAGGTCAGGATAAGTGGAGAACCACAGATCTCAGCCATCCACAGTGCTTTACTGCTCTCGAACAAAGAAAAGCAGAAACTAGTCAGTTATGCCCACTCCCATATAGACGTGGAGATTTATTATAGCAAACACCACCTCCTGTGGTACTAGACAGTTAGAGGCTGGAATACCCTTTTAAAAATGGATCTTATTAGGCACAACTGCTGATACTCTCAGGTCCATCAAAGTCCAGTGAAAGTTTACTTACACACCACAGGAACCTGGATGACACAGTGTCCTTAGCTTGAGAACAATACCAGGTTCAAGAACAATGCATTCCAATGAGCAAGAAATCAGGCAAAGGGAGCAAGAGACCTGAATGGATGGAAAAAATCCCTGTCATGATGCAGTAAAAGCAGGAGATACACAAGAGATGAAAGCAGGGTCAGGCCACTTGGAATGGATATAGAGAGGTTTTCAAAGTAGAAAGGAGGCAAGGAAGGCCAAGGCCCATCTGGAATTAAATCTGTCTAAGGATGTCAAGGACAATGAGAAAGGCTTCTTCAAATATATCAGTAACAAAAGGAAAATGAAAGGTAATATGGAACCATTACCAAATGGAGGGTGAATCCTGGTAACAAGAGGCACAGAAGGCAAAGCTACTGAATCCCTTCTTAACAGACAGGATCAGCCCTAAGGAATCTCTGACAGAGGAGACAAGTTAATAGAATGCTGGAAGGAAAAATTTCCCTTTGCCCAAGCCAAAGGAAGATTAGACTAGGGAGCAGCTAGGCAAATCTGACATTCATAAGTCCATAGGCCTTAATGAGGTACATTCCCAAATGCTGAGAGAGCTTGTGAACAGCATGGTAAGGTTACCTAATTATCCCAGAAAGGTCATGGCAATTCAGAGGGGTTCCTGAGGATTGGAAGAAAGAAAATTTTAAAAAATCTATCCAGACACAATCCTGCACCGTGAGCTCTAAGGTGGCCCTGCTTGAGCAAGGAGGTTGGACCAGATGGCGCACCCTGGTGCCTTAGAATTTGACCTGTTCTGTGATTCTGTGAAAACGTGACTTGAAGATAGCTAGAACAATGTTCTTGCTACAACTCCCAGAGTACCAATCATTGTGATATCTAAGCACAGGTACTAAAAAGGCACAAAGACTTAAATCTCTTGTTTATCTGACATATGCAATTTGTCACTCTGATAGAACAATAACTATATAGAAATTTATTGTAGCTTAAAAAAAAAAAAACAAAAACAAAACTTAACTCACCTGCCAATCAAGTTTGCAATTTGACTGTTGTTTGTTTTATTAAAATAAAGTCGGATTGCTATGATTCACTTTTTGCAATACTTAAAAGGCACTTCCTAGGAAACAGTGAAAACAAAATGTTGTATGTGATAGAAAAAAAATACAGCAACATCTGAAAAAATTCTGGGTAGGTAAGAAAGTAACTGTAGTGTAAATGAAACCAAAGCCTTTGATACTTAGTTACAATTATCTCACCGAAACCTATATGGTTATAAAAAGAATTTTCTGTCAAGTTCAGAAGAATAGTGACATTTGGATATTTCAAATACAATCACAACACTCTTGTATATATTTTTGAGTGTTATATGGTTGTGTAGGGTTCAACAATATATCCAAGAGTAAAGTAATTCCCCTCCTACAAAATATTCACAATATTAATGCATTTAATGTATACACAGGTGCTTGAACCATTTTTACATTACCAGGAATAATTGATTTTGGACATAATTTTTTAAGTACAGCATTCCAATGTTGACTTTTTTTCTGATTTCATTTAGTCAGTTTTGCAGTACAGACACTTATCTTGAAACACTCATTAGCATCTACAAATTTCTTCTGAATTCTATCTGTGGGTTTACTTGTTATTCTATTAATACTGAGTGCCTTAAAAAGTCACTTCATTAATTAAAAATATTGCATAATTTTTAGCTGCAGAGATGTCAAGGTAGTGACAGTTTCTGATTTTCTTAAGCAACACTGATGTGGTGATTCATTGAGTGACAGGAATAAATGAACAAGGTGAACAAATGTGACACAGAAGTTAGGAGGAATATTCCTGTATGCAAAACCAGATATTTCTGTTTATAATTATGCTGTTTTATTTTACTAATTACTGGCACTTTCAAGCTCATCTGTTTCAATGTGGTCTCCTTTTTTGAACGGTTTTTGAAGGGCACTGCAGTAGACATGTCATTTGATTAAAATTTGTTTTCTGCATATGACTCAAAAGCTGCAGCAGATCCAGATGAATCTCTGAACAAAGATTGTTGCTGGATTTTATTGTAAAGATAATGACACTGACAGGAGGTAAATATTAGCTAGGTAATGAAGAAATTGAGCTTATAAGAATTTATAACTCACCTCCTGAGGAAGCATGCACTTTGCCTTTAAACAGATTCAGTCTGTGGCTACAAATTCTGTCCTGAAAAAAGAAGGACCACAGAAAAGGTCTTTAGCACTATGAAGAGAGTAAAGGGCTACTATTAGAATAAGAAATAGAAAAGCAATTAGAAAGACAGCAAAGCAACAATTGAGAAAAAGAGCCAGGAAAAGGGATGGAAATATAGATATAGACACACCACAAATCGTGATGCAACTTTGGGAAGGAGACATTGAGATCCTGGGAAGTGAGCAGATATGAAAGAAAAGATTAAAATCAGGGTATGTAAGGAAATAAAAAATGGCCATGAAGAATATAAAAAGAACAATGGAGAAAGTGATGAAAATACACCCAATAGTAAACAATTCTATCCTAAAGAAATACCTATTATTCCATGGCAAGTACCTGACAATTTTGTAGAGTGATTTTACTTACCTATCAAAAGAGAATAAGCTACAGGTAGGCAAAGAAAAAAAGGCTTGAAAAAGCCAAATTAATATCAAACAATTTGATTACTGTCTCACATAAAATGCACCTGAAACTTAATGCAAGCGCATCTCCTTGGAAACTTGAGTCAGAAAAAAATATCTTTCTACTCACTAATATAATAATATTTTTATTGTTATATAAGAATTGCATTAGTTGACACCCCAGAATCTTCCTAGAATAATAGAGTTCCTCTCAGTCTAGGTAGTCTGTGCTTCACAGATTTTTTGAATTATCAGATATAAGAATGGAATACAGACATACTTAGACTTCTTTTTCTTCCATTTCTTGGGGGAGAAAGAGATAAGCCAGTTATCAATTCTTTAAAAATTTAAGCAAACTACCAACATCCAACAGATCAGGTTTAAAAGACCACAGCCTGGTACTCAGATTTTTTCCAAGAATAAAACTAAATGCCATATTCATAAGATGATGCTTGGAGCCTTCCAGCAAATAGGTAGAAACTGGCCAGTAGTTTTCCTACAGGACATTGGCTGCATTACTTCAACTGGGTTTATTGTTTCATTCATTCTCATTCATTCATTCCTTCATTTATTCAGCAAATCATTTATTTGTTAGAGCTCCTGTTTTCTGGTGATAGTCTTCTCTCCTACCTGTTTGTGCCTCCTTAACATCTCTTTACTATGACAGGAAAAGAAGCATTCATTCCTTTTAAGTGCACTGCCCTGCCATATGACTATAAAAAGTGTATGAAGAAAGCCATAGCAAATGCAATGTTTTTGTATGTGACTCAAAATGGGTTTTATTAGTCTCAAAAACAAGCAGTTGCTTAAAGAATGTCAAAAACTAATTATTTACCTTATTGTACATTGAAGAAATTGGAAAAGCCAAAGGAAAAAGAATACTAGCTAATTGTTTTCATAATCCATAATAAGATCACAAGAGTGTAATAAAGGACTTAAAACTGTTGCTCATATTTGTAGGAATTTTATGTAATCTTTTAAGGGATTAAAAGAAATGTTCTTGATGATAAATACAGAAATTATTTTAAGTACCAACGTCCTACCAAATAAATTTTAAAAATCACCAATAGACTCTTTAAATTTCAATTGTCACAGATTAATTTCAGAAGTGAGCTCTGCTCCTGGGTGCCTCAAAATTTTGGACACCAAAAAGCTGACATTTTAAAACATGTTATTCCTTTAAATATGGACGTCAAACCACTTTTATGGAAGAGATAGAACTTTTAAAATAATTTATCTTCTTTGAAAATTGTGATCTATGCAAAATTATTTTTAGATATGTCTAAAAATGGTTAAATGTATCCTCAGAAAAAAGATTTGTAATGACATAGAAGGTGGCTTTCTGTGCTGATAAAGTGTGAAGAAAACAATAGAAGTAAATGGTTATTCCTAAACTAAGACCTGTGTCTTACAAGAAATTATGAATTTGTGTAATAATCAAAAGGAGTTTTAATATGCTGGACAACAAAGAGTGAAGTGGAGACGGCTCTTATTTCTGTTTCACAGTAGTTCTGTGTCCTCACATAAATTTACAGATAAAATATCCAGGGTGACATACATGATCTACAAGATTCAGTTCATTTCTTTTAAAAAACTATTGGATTCTCTGTAGTTTCTATTTTTCTGGTCCTATTTTCAAAAAGATGGTGAGTGAACAGCCCTATTCTAGAATGGACGGAGAGAAAAACCTCATTATAAGCAAATAAAACCTTTGAGAGACAATCACATACAATCATTATGACTGGGATTAAGTTTCACAATTTGATAGATTAATCACTGAATCAATTTCCTAGAAACAGCAGTGCAACAAATTCCTATCAATGAAACATACCTCTATTCACTGTTGAAAAACAGGAAATCAAATAACCATTTTAACTATACCCAATCTTGATGCACAGTGTGACTCATTGCTGTGGTAGGAGAGCTCCAGCTGGGCAGCAGAGCTGCAAAACCTTGTAACAGAAAGCCAATATATACCTTTGTTCTCTGAAATATCTCTAACATTCTTTGCCTGTTGCTCTGTGTTATTTGGTTTCATATTGTATTTCATTTTTATATTGGGTTTTATAATGGTTTGTTCTGTAGCCCCCTGTTCTGGAAAATGTAATATCCTGAAATTTGTCTCTGCCCTTCCCCCAGCCCATATCCCACATTCTTCCCAGTCCCTTTCTTTGAATGTAATCCAACCCTGTTCCACTCCTACCATATCCCTGGTTGGGTAGTGGCTTGTCCTCGCCTTTAGCCCCTTCTCTGTATGTAAGCGGAAGCCACATGTGGTCTGGCCTCTTGGCTCAGGGAGTGGGACAGGACTCGTGTCCCATGCTAGGTATGGTGCAGGACCACAGAAGAAAGACTGAATAAAGCCCGGGTTTCTCCCCAGATCAAGTGCACACCTCCTTCCTCTGCTGTTGACGGGGTCTTGCTCTGTCATGCTAAGGGAAATGTTCTCGGCTGCATCCTGGGTTTTGGGACCCTGAGGAAACCCCTTCTAACTGTGGTTTGTCTCTTGAGCTAGCTGGGGCAAGAATGGAGCTGGGAGCACCATGAGAGACAAGCCACAATTGCCTGAGGGGATCTCAACAGAAAATTTCATAGTACATTTCTGTCTCTGTGTTCATGTGTATGAATAATAATTATTAAATATTTTGTGAAGCAAAAATAACATAGGCTGTTCCTTTTCAAGATAATGAGGTGAAAAATATTAGTTGTCATATGTAGGCAATTAAAATTTTTTCTTTGCCTTACAAAGATTTTTGGACACGCCTCCTCTACGCATTTTGTCATGTCAGCCCATATTGCCATGTATCCACATCTGAGCACAGGAACAGCCAGCAATTCCATGTAGAGAGCTACTATGCGGGGACAAAATATCCATGGAGACAATAATATACACAAATATTACTTAGAAAAATCACCAGTGAACACCTGCCTACTTCAATATGGAGCCCTTAATCTAAAATATAATCATGTAACTTAATCAGAATCCATTACAGAGTGTATTCCTACCTATCATCTTTCTCTTAGTATCTACAGAACATCTTATCTACACCTTATCAGTCAAAGATCGGACTCAATCATCTTGGAAGTCTTTTCCAATATAAATGACTCTGCGATTCTGTGAATGTTTTTTAAATTCACATGTGTGCATTAACTCAGAAAGGTTAAGATTAAAGGATAATTTTAGTGCTCATCTGGTCCAACTTGCTTGAGCTGAGCAGGGGTGTTGAATCAGATGGATCACGCAATGGGTCACGCAAGATCATGATCAGATGACTTTTGAAGATCTCCAAGAAGGAAGACTCCATTGTGTCTCTAGGCAACCTGTGTCAGTGGTCAGTCATCTTGTCAGTAAAAATGGGTTTCTCAATTGCTCTACAGAATTTCTTGCCTTTCAGTTTGTGCCCCTTGCTCTTGTCCTGTCACAGGGTGCCACTGGGTAGAGCCTGGCTGCGTCCTCTTTGTATCTTCCCTGGGTGTATAAAAACATTGATAAGATTTCCCCAAGCCCTGGACTGGTCCAGGCTTACCTGGAGGGAAAGACAGAGGCTCATAGAAGGTTGTCATGTTGGTCAAGCAAGGTGATTCCATGCTGACTATTCCTTATCACCTTCTCTTCCTTCACCAACCTGGAAATGGGCGCTCTTCTAAGGACATTTCTGAAGAGGTTGAATTCTGCTCTGCTGCAGTAGAGGGTAGTGATACTACCTTTTGTACTGTTCCTTCTCTTGCCTCCTGGTTTTGAACCCCACCATATCATGGTCCCTGCCAAGGCTGCCTTCAGCCTTCACATTCCCAAAGAGACTCTTCCCATTTCTCAGAATGAGATACAGCACTGCACCTGTCATTGCTGGTTTCTCTACAGGTGGGTCAGGAAATTGTCATGAATGCCTTCCATGGCAATCCTCTTTGTTTGCTTATGTCCTCCTAGTTTTTCTTTCCAGTAAACATAAATGTAGTTGAAGCCTCCAGCAAAGATCAGATCTTGAGAATATGACTATTTTCTGTCTGTATAGGTTTCATTTTTTTTCTTCCTCAAAAGGTGGCCTACAGCAGAGACCCTCTACAGTGTCACTCTAACCTATCTTCTCTTTAACTTTCATCCATATATTCTGCTGACTCTCTGCTAAACTTCAGGCAGTGTTCCATTCACCCCAAATGCCTTCTCACATAAAAGGTAGCTCACCCTCCTTATCCTCGTGCTCTGTCTTTCCTGTAAAGTGTGTAACCCTCCACTGAAACATTTTACTCAAGGAAGTCATCCTATCTCTGTGATCCCAGCAAGATCAAAGCCCTGCAAATGTCCATAGATCTGCATTTTTTTGTTACTCTTGCTCATTTGTTTATTATTCTTTCTCCATGCTTGAGTACACAGGTACTTCAGAGAGGCACCACAGCATACTGATTTCCCAGAAATTTTTAAGTTTTCTCCATAGTAGTGTCTTATAGGCATTTCCTTGCTTATTAGCAAAGTGATGGAGGCTGCTTAATTCCCATTTTGTTAATATTGTGATTCTCTCTTTTCATATCACTCTGTGATCCTTACTCATTTATCTTGTCCATCATTCCTTCTCACAGTTGTTAGTAACTCTTTTGCATCCCTATCATTTACAGTTTTAAGCCCTCCTTGCTAGCTCAGGAATCCTGCTGGCAAAGATAATTCTGATCTTAATGAGGTAAAGTCCATTTCCCTCAAGAAGGTCACTGTCTGCATAAAGCGCCCAGTGCTTGTAGAACCTAAATCCTTGTCACCAGCAGTAGATGCACAGACAGTTATCAACTTGAGTTATCAGTACCCTTCTCCTCACTACTTTACCCTCATTGTCAGGGTTGAGGACAACACCACTTGGGCCCCATGCCCTTAACTACCACCTCCAGAACTCTGAAATAACTTCTTATATTGTTCAGGTTCTTCTTGGCAGCATCAGTGGTACCTGCAGTGAAGAAAGAAGGGCTTAATATTTTGAGGGTCAGAAAATATTTGTCAGTCCCTGCAGAATATCTTAGATCTGAGCACCCAGCAAAGAGCAAACCTGTAGATGATGGGTTATTTTAGCAGATTGGCCACTTTGTCTCCCCTGCAGCATGAAATCAGCCATTTTAATGACTTGCTACTTTTTCATGATGGTCATGCATGGTTTAGTGTCAGGAAGGTCCGTTCATGGGTATATCTGGATCGTCTTCAACTCCAAAGGCAGTGAACCTATTTTGTAGCTGTAAGCCCTTAGGCAGGGCAGGAGCAAACCTCTTTGTGCCTGAAGTCACCGACTTCATTCTTGACCTTCCCCCAAAGTTTGCACTTATGCTAGAGATGGACATTGCCTATACCCCAACAGCAGTAGGGGCCCAGTTATTCTTGTAAAAGATCTTTGTCTATCTCCCTTTCACCTTCTGTGATGCTGTGCAGACTGCTCACTGTCCCCTACATCTCATCCACTTGGAGGCACAGCTCCTGCAAATTGACATGTCTCCCACAGGACAAGAGTCATCTTTTCTGGTCAGAGAAAAAAGGCTCCAGGTACTCCCTGAGGCATGAGGCATGAAGGAATGCTTCCAGCATCTGAAGATCTGCCTGCACCTAAGCTTCTGTCCTGACAGGGTCAGCTTCAACATTTGCATGGGAAACTGCCCTGCAGCATGTAACTTCTGCACCTGACAGTTTACACAGATAGAAATTCAGCTGAGGTTCCCTTCATGATGCCTCTCTTTATGCTGTATCAGTTGGCTGTCTTCATCTTCTGAGCTCTAGGGCTGATTCTGATACAGGCTTCTCCTCAGCTTTGGCTAAAAGATTCTTGACCCTTCCTAATCAAGAGCTCATGTTAGAAAGGCCTTAGGGAACCTGGCTCTAAGGCAGCTGACTGTATTCAATAAAATCTGTTAGAATTGCTTCAGTCCCACACATAACTGTTTGTTATGATTTTGGGGGACAAAACTGTGGGCCTGGTGGAGAATAGGATTCCCATTAACTTCCCAGAGATCAAAAATTTAAATCTTGATAACATTCTTCACAGGATCATGGGAAAATGAGTACTGTATAATTTCTCTTTTGTGGGAACTAGTGCTCCTCAGGCATTTCAATTTGAAGCAATGAATAGGGATATAAATACTTGAGGAATGGCAAGACAATCCATACTGTCTCTTTGCTAAGAATTCTCAGCATGTTTATCAGATTTCTTAGCAAGAATTAAACAAAGTAAGAAAACACACCAAACTAAGCCACAGCTATATATTTAAATGGTAATTTTTTGGTAGAATTACCTGAGAAATCAAGAGCATTTGAGTCAGTGGCAGTGACTGACTTCTGTGTACTCCCAGAAGTACATGGGAGATGGAGAAAAGTGATGGGCATAAAGATAATATATTCTAAATTTCTCAGTAGCAGAGCAAACCCAGACCCAGACTAAGACATACCAATCACAGTTGCTTGGAGTTAATGGCAAATACAGTGAAAATATGTCTAACTGCAGATCCTTAAGTCTATGGACCACGCATAAATAAAATAACTCCTGCTTGCAGAGGAGAAAATTTAATGGTAGGGAGAAATCTCTGAATATGTGTCTGAAGAAATATCTTATCTCCATTCTGTAGAACTCTCTATTTAGCTGGTTCTGTATTTATTTATAACGTCCAAACATAGGCAGTCTCAGTGAAACAGCTGAATAAAAGTCTCCTTATAGAAAACTACACTCTTCCATTTATAGGGCAGCTGCAGAAATTTGTCACACCAGTTATTCTATATAAACAGAGTGAAAATATTCAGGGAAAAGTCTGTACCATAAAGAACATTCATAAAGCTAGAACATCCATGATAATTTCAGGCAGACTAAGGAATACTTACATCCCATGAAGATAATTGATATCTTTTTTTGCTGTGCATTCTTTCAGTTATAGATACATCAGCTTCAAGCTGATGTAAAAGAAAAGAAAACAGACATTCTTTATAGAAATAAAAAAATCTCTGCAATGTGAAGTGTATTAAGAATAAGATACACAAGAGAGTGGAGTATGTAAATTTGAATGATAACATCATGTAGAATTATCTGCTGTGCTAACAGCCTTTAAATGGTGCAAATTATCTTATACAGAAAAAAAAAAAATTGATTAGCTTACAGAGTATTCACTAATTTGGCCTGATTAGGAGGCTTTGCACTCTGCTGGATGTGAAGCAATTAGTAAAAATATTCCATATACTGATTGTTTTCTACAACCAACAAGGAAATTGATGTTATTAATGCTTTCAAATATAGTTGTATTTATTATAAAGTGCTGTGGCTCTTTAGAGAGACCCAGACGACCGTCTGTGGCAAAAGGCACAGAGCCTGCTCCCTCGCCGGGGGGGGATATCAGCTTTATTCTGGAGTCCTGCCCCCGCCGGCCGGAGCTCCTTTAGCTCCTTCCCTGTCCCCGCCGGTGCCAGAGAGACCGGGCCCTCGGATGTCCCAGGGCTTTTTCCCAGTGGGGAAAGGTCTAGAGGCAGGGACGAGCCACTACCCAAACAGGAATAAGGTGGGAGTGGAACAGAGTTGGGTTACATTCCAGTGTGGGGGATGGGCTGAGCAGGGACAAACTACGTGATACAGTTTCCAAGGGGAACAGGGGGAAACATTACAAACTAAATGAATCGCAATATGAACCAAATTAACACACTGTAACATCTCCCTCTCTCTTATTAAATTGAGAAGGAGGAAGGCTCAGTCCATGGGAGATGTTCAGAATTTGGACCTTGAGTACCTCTAAAGTTGAAAAAGAAAAAGAATGACCTTTAGTGCAAACAAACCGTCCAGAAAAACACTATTAAGGGATAATCAGGAGAGGGTTCGGTGCTTTCTCGTCCTCCAGGCATTCATGGGGCCTCTGCAGGTGGCTTTGCAGTTTTGGGGATGAAAGGTTTCACCCACTCCATTGGAACCCACTTGAGACCTGGGGGAGTGGACACATAGGCATACCCACGACCTCAGGTGATCAGATCATGAGGACTTTTTGTTTTTCTGGTCGCTGGATCCTTTACTATTACATCTGGTGACTTTGCTGAAAGGTAGAACTGTTTAAAACAGGATTAGTTAATTCAACATTTACATTTTCCATTTTTTTCCCCCCTCCTTGGACTTGCCCCTTTTATGTTAGCATGCTGGGCAAGCCAGCACACAGCTTTTAGTTTTTTGAAAAATTCTTCTTGGGACCCCGAGACCCCCTGCCCCTATTATCCTAAAAGTCCTTTTAAAGGGCATTGAGATGCCCAATGTCCAGCCTGATTGCACAGGAGACACCACTCTTGGGTGGTGGTCATGGCACAGGCACAGGAGGCATGGTGTCTACAGCAGCGGCTTTTTGTGATGGCTTGACTCTGGAACTGTGGCTTTGGTGAGCTGTTATGCAGGGAACCTTCCTGGCACACACCTGGAGCATGTCATGTAAAGTTGGAGCCGGTTCCATTGACAGGCTGAGGATAGCTGCCTTTTCGTTTGCACTGGTCAGCACCATTACCTCCAGGACCTATTCCTGGGCTTCTTCCTCCTTAACCTGTAACTCGGTAGTACTGGTTAATCGCTGAACAAATGTTACAAAAGGTTCTGATGGAAGCAAAGGAATCTCCTGAGCCTGCTTGAGGGCTGAGACCCGTTCACCATTACCACATAGATGTTCCAATAGAATTGGGAAATTATTACTATCAACAGCCGTTTCAGGATTTTGCCGAAGGTCTGGAAGCAAATCTCTTTGGAGGCCAAAGGGAACTATAGGATTCCCTGCTAAACTTGCTTTTAAAAGGTTACAGAAGTATCCACTTTCATATCCAAAACTGATCTGAGCTTTGCATAAATCTTGGATCGCTTTTTGGGGGAAGGGGTCCTAATAACCATGAACAATACCCCCCCCTTTTTGACTGTTGGTATGTGAAAGGGGTGGCAGAAAAGTTGGGATCACTTCCTGCTTCCGGGTTCCCAGCTCCTCCCCCTCCCCTCCAGGGCGTGGGAACTGGGACTGTGGGTGGGGAAACCATGGGAACCAGGGGCAGGGAGGGGCTGGAGGCTTAAGTCACATGGGGCAGAGTCAGAGGGCAAAGATTTGAGGGTAGGGGCAGAGTCACAGGAGAGGGCGGTGCCAGGGGCTGGCATGGAAGGGAAGGAGGGGTCTGGGGAGAAGAAGGGATTGCGAAAGGGATTGTGGGAAGGAGGGACAAAGAAAGAGAGAGGCTCCTCGAGGCTGGAGAGCACGTCTTCAGCCATTTTGAACAAAGGAGTACCTTTCATCTTGTGACCCACTCCACGGAACTGAGACCAGCCTGGGGATCACTAAGATGGGGCTTTTGAGCACCTGAACTGTCTGGAAAAGTACAAACTGGGGAAAATCCACAAGTAACTGTCTCTTTTCCATTTTCACCTTGCTTTTGCAATGCAAATTTAATTTTTAAGCTATAATAAGCAAAATTTTCTTTTTCTTTGTTATCAGAGGAGCCAGATTCAGCTATTTTATTTGCAACAGCTTCCCAACATTCCAGGAAGCTTATTTGCTCTAATGATACATGTGGAAACTGAGAAAACAACCACCAAATTAATTTTTTCAACTCTTTCTTTGAACAATGGGTCCTGCCATCATCCAAGGCACTTAAAATTTGAAAATAGACTCTTTTGTGAGACACAGACAGCCTAGCACCCATTTTTGGCTCAGATTTTAAGTTTTTGTGTCCCCTTTAACTGTGACTGGGAAACCGAAAGGAAAAAAAACCTCGCTGGAGAGAAAAAAAAAAAAAAAAGCCCAAGGGGAAACACCTTTTCCACCCCACCCACGCAGCCAAAATGAAATGTGCTATTAAAACACCCTGAGTGTTTACTCTGAAAGCAGAAACCTTTCCTGAAAGGAAAAAACACTTTTCCCTGACGAACAACACCTCTGAAAAAGATTTTCCCTTAGATCCCAAAGTGATAATACTTACCAAAAATCCACTGTTCAGACGAATCTTTCCTTTCTTTTCCAATCACTCCTTTTGCCTGAGACTGACCCTTTTGATACAAAAAGAGTTTCTAGTCTTGGTTCCCGGGGTCGGCTTTCCATGAACATGTGGTCACCTTCTCTGGGAGCAGCCTGCAGTTTGGGGAGCTTCTTCATAGTGCTCCAGTGGGTTTTTTAAGTCCAAAGGAAAAACTACAGCCCTGGCCTGTGGAATCCTTTATTTTGGAGACTCCACAGTGAATGCCAAGCCCGATGGGTCTGTCTCTGTGTGGGTGGGTTGCGTTTCGGGACTCACTTGTCTGCATGAGGTTCCTCAGCCACATGCCCATGTGTGGTTCTTCCAGCTTTCTGGAAGCCCCTTGTGGTTTCAAGCCCCACATTTAGGCACCAGATATGGGAGTTCTTTTGAGAGACCCAGACGACCATCAATGTTAAAAAGAAAGAGAATCTGCTCTTTCTGGGGGAGAATTAAGGCTTTATTTGGGTTCCAGCCCCTCGTCAAGTCCGGAGCCAGTAGCTAGCTCCTTCATTATCCCTCTTCCCAGGTGAAAGAGACCCCCCCTCTCACTCCCAGGGCTTTTTCCCAGGGGGGAAGGGCCTAGAGGCAGGGACAAGCCACTACCCAATCAGGGATAAGGTGGGAGTGGAACAGAGTTGGGTTACATTCCAGTGTGGAGGATGGGTGCAGCCGATCAGGGACAAACAACGTGATACAGTTTCCAAGGGGAACAGGGGAAAACATTACAAACCAAATGGAACACAATATAAACCAAATTAACACACTGTAACAGTTTCTTATCTCTTTCACCACTCCTTCATCCTCCAGGGGGACATCTTCTGATAATGGGCCATTGAGGCCCACCAATGACATGACACATTCCATCATCCCATTGTGAGATGCTCCACACAGTGGGGGAGGAGCCAGCTGTTCCCAGCTAGATAAAAACTGTCACGGAAGGACACAAGGGGTCCGGTTTTTCCCCTGGGGTCCGGGTTTTCCCAGAGGAAGACCGGACCCATCTTGTCACCACTGAACTTTCTAGGGGACCATCTGTACTCCACAGAATCACATCTGTTACTCCAGAAGGACTTATCTGAACTGCTTCCTACATCCTGATCACCAGGGTGCCAGGTCATATCCCTGACTCGGTCAGGGTTTTTCCAGGATTTTTTTTGCTACCTTGCTTGTCTTTTTGTACTACTACTTTGTTTTGTTTTGTTTTGTTTTGTTTTGTTTTGTTTTGTTTTGTTTTGTTTTGTTGTTTTGGTTTTGGTGTTTTTGTTTGTTTTTTTTCATATTCCTAGTAAAGAACTGGTACTCCTATTCCCATATCTTTGCCTGAAAGCCCCTAATTACAAAATTATAATAATTTGGAGGGAAGGGGGTTTACATTCTTCATTCCAAGGGAGACTCTAGCTTTTCTTGGCAGACAAATGTCTTTCAAAACCAAGACATATTAATAAAGGGAATTGGGAGACCCTCTCAAATTAGGGAATGTTAAAAAGACTGGGGGAAAGACAGCCATATAGAAGAGAGAATTAGAAAGGGGAAGACAAGAAAAGTAGGGGGAAAATTAAACCTTAAGTTAGGAATAATTTTGCTCTGAACTGTATTTCTTCCTTTGAAGTTCAAAACATGCAATTTATCTTCTGAAACTTCCCTTTTCCCGCAGTCCCCCCATCTTTTTGCTCAAACACACACATTTGCACTGCTAATTCTGCTGTTTTGTTTCAATTCATGTGTTTATGTGTAACTTGCCATGACAGTAGGCTGAATATATCTGGAGCCAACAGATGTCTCTGTGTCTCATGTAGTGTTTTTTTTTTTCATACCAACCTGCTACAGTCATGTTATAAGAGTTTGTCACAGAGGAGAGGGGCTTTTAAATGGTGGCTTTCTAAAAAACTCTGGGTTGTACAAATTTGGTGAGTTGACTCTGAAAGCCAAGTAGCCACCGAAGCTCTTTGAGTGCACAGGGGAGAGAAAATATAATGAAAAGCTCCAAGGCTGAGATAAGGACAGGGTAAGGAATGGGGACTGCTATCATTCTATCACACATTGTCTCTGCTGCTCCTTCCTCCTCAGAGGCAGGACTCCACTCTGAAACAGGGGAAGGGTTGAGGAGTCCTGGATCCATGGGATGCATACATGGAATGCAGGCCTACATGAACTTTTCCAAGATGTGTTTTTCCCTTGGACTGCAATGCTTCATGAATTGCTCCAATGTGTGTCCCTCACATGGGATGCAATTCTTCAGGAGCAGATTGTTCTAGCATGTGTCCCCTGTGAGATCACAAGTCCTGCCATTAAACCTGCACCAGTGCAAGCTCTTCTCCAGTTTCACCAATCCTGACAGAAGCCTGCTTCACCATAAACTGCCTGCAGGCTCAAGACCACCTTCAGACATCCACCTTCTCCAGCATGGGGTCCTCTGTGGTCTGCAGATGGATCTCTGCTCCACTGTGCACCACCATAGGCTGCAAGGGCACAGCTGCCTGGCCATAGTCTTCAACATAGTCTGCAGGGGAACCTCTGGTCCAGCACCTGAAGCACATCCTGCCCCTTCTTCACTGCCCTTGCAGGGCTCTTGCTTTCACATGTTCTCACTCCACTTTTCCTTGGCTGCAAATACTCTTGTGCAGTTACTGTTTTCCTTCTTGAATATGTTACTCCAGAGGTGCTACCACTGTATCCAGTGGCCTCAGCCTTTGGGTCTGTCTTGGAGCTGGCAGGGATTGGCTGTGTCAGACATGGGGGAAGTTCCTAGGAGCTTCTTACAGAAGTCACTACTGTAAGCCCACCCCCTTGCTACCAAAATCTTGCCATACCAATCCAATACAGTAAGGTTTTGTTATGCAGTGGGTTTTTGAAAGTGATGCCTTCTTGGGGGTTCATGACTGGCTAGTTTCTGAATCTGTATGGCTGGTGTGTGACAGATACGCCTCTCATGGTGAGCTAGCAGCAGCACAGAGTTGAGAAGTGACTGGGTTATTTGGGCAGAGTGGCAGCAGAGCAGCTGGACAGCACATGACTGCACATAAGGGTCACAGCAGGGAACAGAGCTATCCAACACCAGGGAACAGAGCTGTCCGACACCAGGGAACAGAGCTGTCCGACACCAGCTCTCAGCCAGGCAAGGTTCCTATTGGGATGAAGTGTGCACTGTGGTTCAGGCAGATTTGTTATTTGGAAATGAAATGGCATCAATGCTGAGTACTAGCTCTCAACAGCTGTAGACGGGAACTGAATTTCCTTGTTGTGTCATAGGACAGAATGTGGCACTTTCAGAACTGGAACTTTTGGAAACACTGATTAATACATGTGACACCTTGAAGGAGAAAATAGAAAACTCTGATTATCTTACTAAGAACACCTTAAAGTCTTGTTGGGGGATTTTGGTTGGTTTCTTTTTTTTTTTTTTTTTTTTGTTTTTTTTTTTTTGTTTGTTTGTTTGTTTGTTTGTTTGTTTGTTTGTTTGTTTTCAGTTATTTTCGTGGTTTTGGGGCTTTTTTAGGTTTTGGGGAGTTTTGGTGGGGTTTTGTTGTTGTTGTTGTTTTGGGTTTTTTGGAGGCTTTTTTTTTTGGGGGGGGGGTGTTTGTTTTTTGTTTTTTGTGAAACCAAGTTAAGATTAGAAGGCAGAACACCATTGTTTCAAAACCAAAAATAGTGGATATACACATATATATGAAATTAGTACAGGGATTGCCTGTCTTGGGTTGCAATATATAATCAAAGACATGTATTCTATTCCCATACTGTTGAAACAAGTTGAAGAGGTTTTTTCTTTTAACTCCAGGGGGGAGGGGGTGGATGCCTTCTGTTAATGGATCAGCTGTTAAAACACAGAATCACAGAATCAGAGAATGTCTAGGTTGGAAGAGACCTTCAAGATCGTTGAGTCCAACCCATGTCCTAACACTTCAACTAGATCATGGCATTGAGTGCCACATCCAGTCTTTTTTAAAACACATCCAGGGTTGGTGACTCCACCACCTCCCTGGGCAGACTATTCCAGTACTTTATCACCCTTACCATGAAAATCTTTTTCCTAATATACAAGCTATATTTCCCTTGGTGCAGCCTGAGACTGTGTCCTCTCATTCTGTCAGTTGTTGACTGGAGAAAGAGATCAACCCCCAGCTGTCTACAACCACCCTTCAGGAGGTTGTAGAGAGTGATAAGGTCACCTCTGAGTCTCCATTTCTCCAGGCTAAACAACCCCAGCTCCTTCAGCCATTCCTCACAGAGTTTGTGTTCCAAGCCCCTCACCAGCCTCATTGCCACTTCTAGACACACTCAAGTATCTCAACATCCTTCCTAAACGGAGGACCCAGAACTGGACACAGCACACAAGGTGTGGCCTCACCAGTGCTAAGTACAGGGGAAGAATGATCTCCCTGCTCCTGCTGGCCACACCATTCCTGATCCAGGCTAGGATGCCATTGGCCCTCTAGGCCACCTGGGCACACTGCTGGCTCATGTTCAGCTGCTGTCACCAGTAGCCCCAGGTTCCTTTCCTCCTGGGCACTGTCCAGCCACACCGTCCCCAGCCTATAACACTGCAGGGGGTTATTGTGGCCAAAGTGCAGGACTCAGCACTTGGACTTAATTAAACTTCATCTTTTTAGACTCTGCGCATCCATCCAACTGTTCCAGATCTCTCTGCAGAGCCATCCTACCTTCCAACAGATCGCCACATGCTCCCAACTTACTGTCATACACAAATTTACTAATCAAAGATTCAGTACCCTCATCCATGTCATCAATAAAAATATTGAACAGAACTGGCCCCAGCACAGACCCTTGAGGGACACACTGGTTACTGGCTGCCAGCTGGATGCAGCACCACTCACCACCACTCTCTGGGCCTGGCCATCCAGCCAATTCCTAACCCAGCAAAGAGTGCTCCTCTCCAAGCCATGGGCTGCCAGCTTTGCCAGTAGTGTGCTGTGGGAGACAGTGTCAAAGGCCTTGATGAAGTCCAAATAGACAACATCCACAGCCCTTTCTGCTTCCATCAGTTGGAGCAATGTTCCCTACCTCTTCCATGATCCATCCTCCCTCCGTGGGGATATCTTCTCTTAATGGGCTATTAAGGCTCACCACCCAGCTGATAAAATTGCATCATCCCATTGTGAGGTGCTCCACCTAGTGGGAGGAGCCAAGCATTTCCGCCTGTATAAAACCTGCAATTCAGAACTGCAAGACAGCCTGTTTTTTCTACTGGATTCCCAGAGGAAAAACCAGACCCATCTTGCCACCACTGGGCCCTTCTACAGGATCATCTCTGCTCCAACAGAACCACATCTGTTACTCCAGGAGGACTTATTTGGACTACTCCCAACAGCCTGGCCAGAGTGTCAGGTCATGTTCTGACTTTGTCAGTGTTTCTAGGACTTTTTTGATTGTTTGCTTGTTTGCTTTACTACATTTGTATTTTTTAATGTTCCTAGTAAAGAACTGTTATTCCTATTCCCTAATCTTTGCCTGAAGGCCCTTAATTGCAAGATTATATTAATTTGGATGGAGGGGGTTTACATTCTCCATTCCAAGGGAAGCTCCAGCTATCCCTGGCAGACAGCTGTGTTTTCCAAACCAAGACATTGCCAAACTCCTTAAAAGTCTTTTGTTTCAGGACCAAATGGAGATGGCTCATAATGAATCCCTCTGAGGGCATTTCGCATTTGCAGTGGATAGGGAATTGGGGAAACCATTGTGTCATAGAGTCACCTTCAGATTAATAGTGTCTAACACATTATGATTGAGATTATATAAGCACATATTCAGTATTTTATATACCCTGATGATAAGATCAATTAGCATTGTTAGCTGCAACATCATGCAACCCAGTTCTGCTTTTTTTTTTTTTCCCTTTTTTTTTTTTTTTTTTTTTTTTTACCCCGGCCCTGGGGGTTTTTTATCTTGTATTAACTTGCAAAAAAGGACATTCTTATTGTGTTGTTCTGCTACATTTAGTGAAAGTTATTTTCACTTTTGTAAAATTTTCACAGTTCTTATTTCTTCTGTTTTTAAACTATTTTTATCATGAGAACAACTCTTCTTGCCTCTCAGATGCTCACTTCAAAGGATTAAATCTCACAAATGTTCATAGTATATGAGTTCTCAAGTCGATAAAACACTTACTCTAAGGAATAGTCCAATTAAGTCAAAGTACACCTTGGATCAAATCCAAGACCCATTAAATCAGTTGAAGTGTTTCCATTTACTTTAAAGGATGCTGGATCCAAGCCATCACATCTGCAGGTCTCCAAAAGTACCACTGCTTGTCTCAAATATACCTACTTAAATTCAATTAAGAGTAGAATAAAACCTCCCAAAGAAAATGTGATGACACTCTGTGCCACAGAAAATATTGAAATGTTATATTATGAAGCATTATAAAAAAAATCCAAATAACCAAATACTGGAACAAACATGATGACAGAGCCAGAGAGATTTATTGATTTTAATCAGTTCTTGACTAAAATCAAGAACTGATTGAAAATTGCCATAACTGCTGTCACATCTTATTATTTTGATTTGCTGATTCATCTTTCATTTACATATATACTGAAATGTGGATGAATTATCTTAAAAATTTCAAAAGAATTCATTTGAATTGATCATAAGGAAGGTTAATTGCTTCTGCAGCCTTAAATTCAACATAATAGGTATGACTTGTGTTGAATGATTCATATATTCTTGTTGTTGTACATGCCCAAGAAATAATTTAATAAATTTTCCTGAGGCTTTTTCAGTACTAAGTTATCCCAGGTGAATGGAAATGAAATGTGCAAGAATTTTTTTTCTGTAGGTGCATAGTTCTTCAGAGCTTTCACAGTAAGATTGGTATCAATATCTTTGAGCTCTATTCATACTAATCTGTGACCTAATAAAGGAAATTTCTGTCATCAAGATCTGTTAAAAAATAATTAATCATTGTAGATTAATAGATCACTGGTTATTGTGTCAGTAAGTCATAAAAAAAAAAAAAAAATCTCTGAAAAAAACAAGAAAAACAGCTTTAATTCTTCTGTCCCTACATAATTTAAGCTTCAGGCTGTACCATGTGACTACTTTACTCATTAAAGCCAGAGAGAACTGTTTTTCTGGATCTGTTTACTTCTAGAAAAGAACTCTCAGGGAAGAGTTAGTCCATTACGGTTGTAAAGGGATATCTGAAGGAACCACCTCCACGAGGTACAATATATAATTAGCTGCAATAAAATCAATGGAGCCATGGAACTAAATTAGCAGAATATATAGTCATGCATTTCAGGACAGAAAAATAATTTCTCTGTCATACATTTGAATCTAACAACTTTATTTAATCTATTTCAGAGATTAATGGAATCTCTTTGACAAAGAACAGATATGATGCTGTCAGCAGTCTTTCATTCACAAGTAGTATCACAAAATCATTCTAATTATAAGGACTCACACTGTAAGCTTCACAAATTTTCCACCTGAACACCTACCAGTAGAGTCTTACAGTTCAAAAAGAATGGAAGAAAATATATTTTGCCGGTTGTTTTCAAACTAGCACGGTGCAGTTCTTGATTAGGAGAATATGACTGTATCAGTGAGGGCTGATGAACATATATTTGATTTTAATAATATTCTTGCAGTTACACTTCATATTTCCAGTAAATAACTTCTGCTGTGATATTCAGCCTCTATTTCTGTTTTCCCAGTGATTGTTTATGTATTTTATAATATATGTCATTATTGAAACAATTTCCTGGGGGGGGGGGGGGGGGGTGGGGGGAAGTATTGATAGATCTTAATTTCCAAACTTCTCAATAAAGTTTCTTCTATGTATTTGTTATTCCACATTCAATTCACTGGTTCAGCTGAGCTGGATGTGTAGCTTACAAAGAAATAGTAAAGTAATTATTAAATCAAGTTATTTTAAAGTACAATCTATATGTCTTAGGTAGCCCACTATAATTTGAACAGCATATCTTGTAACGTAATCGAGGATGCACACCCAAAACATTGAAATGCAAGTCACTTTTGCAGGCAGAATATTTTACAAAAAAATAAATTTAAAAAAATGTTTAATAGCATGTAGTATGTCTTTGTTTTGAAAATTATGGCAAAGAAGTTCCAAAAGCTAGTTATAAATGTGCTAACAATAAAGGGAAGAGGTGAGGTCCATTCCTGGACTGTCTCTCGTTCTGGTATACCTGCTGCCCACAAAGTTTAGAACTTCTTTTTAACATGACATTCAAATTTTATGGGGTTTCACCTGACTTGATATAGCTCTTAATTTAGTTATGTATAGTCAATGCCTCTAACAAAATACATACTACCAATATAAGAAAAACATACTTTAACATGTAGTGTCTCTGCTCTTAAACCCAAAGAAAAAAATGTGCAACAGTAACAGAAGTGGCATTTTCTCTTTATAAAGTTTAACAATAAAACAACACTCAGAATGTTAGGCTTATGGAAAATAGCAGCCAGAATGCTTACAGTTGTACAACCTACAAACGGGTTAAACAGCTTTCTATTACAGCTTATCTATCTGGACATCTGTAATACGCTCTTACACTTACTAGAGGTAATAATGGGAAGGTATTAAAACAAAAAATGAAGTAATTAATAATAAGAGTATCCTTATTATTACACATCCTGCAGTATCCTCATAAAACTCCCAAGCAACAAATCATGATATTTTTTTTAGTTATGTTAGGTGTCTTATTCTAGAGATGACAATGTAGTGGCAAAAAACTTAAAAGGATAAGCCCAGATTTTAATTGGTGAACTGTGGAAATGGGTAGTGCACTAAACAATATGAATACATGCAGACCAAAAACTGTATTCTGAATGAGAATGAAAGGCAACTGCTTTGACACCAAAAGTTCCTTTGTTAAAATTAGTCCTTTTAGCTGCTGGACCTAAACTCATTATAATATAATTTTATGTTTTCAAATGGCTGTATACCTCTTGTGCCTCTGAGCTCTGTGGTCATATCTTCCCCATAACAGGAATAAAATTAAACACAGTGGAATACTCATCATGTAAGTTTACAGGAAAATTTTGGATTCAGATGCAGCGCTAATACAATGAATCAAATTCTAAAAGAAAATAACTATTAGCCTTTCCTGAGACACCTCTTTATATTTAAGAATGGAATAAGTAGTAATTAGACAAGCAAATGAAATTAACTATAGTTACTTGTTTTTCTGTTTTCTATGCCTTTAGGTTGTTCTCCATTCATGTTTTTATGATTCAGTTTAAAACCAGCAGTTTAACAGACACTTTTTGCAAGCATTAGAAAATTCAGTATCTTGTAACTTCGCAGTTCTTTCAGGAGATCTTCAAATCTTATTCTTCTCTCCCTTTCACACATAAATGTGCACACACCCTTGTGTAAGGAGTTTTTTGTGATCACAGTCACTAACACTTGAGAGATTCTTTATAAGAGCAATAACAAAGTGCAGAACTGAAGGCAATGGGAAAAAGTCAGTGGAAATGTGAAGAGTATGTGGCATAAGGTTTTGAGGTTCTTCTTTGTTGGAGTCCGGGGCATTCCTTTGTCTGCCCTGGATGGTCAGAGACCTGGACAGGGGCGTCTGGGACCCTATCACAGAGCCCAGGAAGACACTGGCTTTGATCCCAGTCCATGGGAAAGGCTTCCTACATTGTAAGATGAATTGCAGGCCACAAGAGTGTGAAAGATAGTAGTTTAGCTTATCATAGGGTGAGAAAACAGTAGGTTTGAGTTTTTAGTATGGAAGTGAATGGGAGCAAGATGGAGGATTTGGGGCATTGTCTCCTGCTTCTTCTTTCTTCTTCCCTCACTCCATTTTCTGCACTGACGATGGCACAAAGTAGTTTAAGGAGATTGGGTCAAAGTAGAGATGAACTGTTTCGCATAAGTGATAGGTATTGGCAAATAATGATAAATAAAGAGTACGTAACTATTAGTATAAGAGACAGCTACAGCCCAGTGCAGGGGGAGTTGTCAGATGCCTGAGAAGCTGCACAGATCTTAGTTGGGCACTGAGAAAATTGAAAGATAAGAAACAATAAACAAAGCACGTAATCTTGAAAATCAGGACCTGAATACTCCTCTCTATCTTGCATCCAGCTCAGGGCTTTGCAGGAGGCAAAAAGACTCTAAAACCACCTGAATCTCAGGATAAAAACCTGAGACTTCTTAGTGAAACACAATCTAAATTTCAGAATTAAAAGTCAGCTTTAATTTAGATAATACTGTGGTTATGACTTACTAAAGAAATATGGGTATTGATCTAGTATCAATACCCAACTGTGATGGACAAAAACTCTCTAACAGTTAAAAGTTAGAAAGTGTATGTTTATTACAGCTGGGCAGCATGGCGGGATATTTCCCTAATTTCACACTGAGAAACTCACAGGTAATTACAAAGCCTTTTTTTTACAAAAGTGTTGAATACCCAAAATACAAATGTATATTCATACCCCTGTCACCTCCCATTCCTCGCTTCATATGCTAATTGGCAAAAAGGCTATTAAGCATGCTACTTTGTTTCCTAAAATGAGTCGGGGGTCTATTCTGGGGTGGGGTCACCCAAAATGAGGAAGTAAGATGAGTCTTCCTCGTCCTGACCTTTCTACCTTTTCAATGCATTTGTGACAAATGAATCCTTGGTAGAACTTATAGTTTCCTGTGTTCAGTGGGTCCTTTAAGCAGGAAATCTACAGCTATCTTATGTCCTATTTACCACATTTTGTTTTTCATTACAAGCACAGCTACATAAACATAAAGCTGAGAAACAATGGGTTACTAAATCTGGGATATCTTATCTAAGGTCTGGCTTCTGTTAATTGTGAACAAAGCTTACCTATCAACTTCAGCTAATCCAGCAACTTATTATCTTAACTTTCCTCAAATCCTTAATTCTTCAAATTTAATGTCTCAGTTAGAAGGGACCAAGCTTGTAATAATGATTAGTACATATAAAACTAAGAAATCTGAAATGCATAAATGTAAACTTCTCTTCATGAATGGTCTAGTGCAATATTTCATTTCCATGGTCAAATCTTTTTTCTGTCTGTAGTTTCTGAACATGGTTTAGCTATTATGTTAGGTAATGGATAACTGTAAAAGTCTCAAGATCTGGAAGTGTTTATTCTTTTAAGCTGTTTATTTGTGCATTGATACAAAAGTTTAAAATAAGAAATGCGGGAGAAATAAAAATTGTTATAGATAACATGATTCAAAGTAACAGATCAGAGGGTACTTTTTCTGTATTTCATGTGAAAACATACTTTTTACTAGAGTGGTTTAAGACTGCTAATATAATATGCATCTCATGAAACAATATGATTCTTTGGAAGAATATCTCTACAAATTTTAGAGTGAGTAAATAACTACCAAATCATTATCTAACTTGATTAAAAACACATTCTTCTAAGAGGAATATTAAGTGTCACTACCTCTGCATGAAGAATACTTGAGTATATGTCTCCCAAAAATAAACTCTGGGAGCAATATCTGGAACAGTGGGCTTTTCAGATTATCCTTTCCAAAAGCAGCTTTATGGCTTATGATTTTACTTCTCAGTTCACTAAAAAATATTGTAATGCTGATCATGAAATAAAAGATGATAGTGCAGTTCAGAAAAAGAAGAATGCTGTTATTTTCTTAAAAGCATGTTGAATAATTCACATACATGCATGCTGTAACTGTAAAGATAAAATCTTTTTTGTTTTTCTTCCTATCCATTCATGATCTATTTCATATGAGACATGAAAACTCATATCTTTTCAAAGGAACTATTTGCCAGAATATTTAATGCATGGTTTTAGCCAGATTTATCGTGCAAAATGACACTTAAAAACTGTCACGAGATGGAGTAGGACTGCAAAGGTGGTTAGCTGTGAAAACAGGCAATTTTGTTATGACAACTCAGTCAATATCAGCATTGGCATGGATAAAGAGAGGGGTGTGGATGGGACAGAGCAGGTTTTGGCACTGAGGTTACTTTTGGATCAGTAAGCATTATTGAAAGAAAGAGTTGCGATCCACACTGAAGCATGCACCAGAGCTGAACCATCCTGCTGCTCAAGATGTTTTTTCTCTTAGGAATTTCAAGAGCTCTTGCAGATTAAAGAACTGCAGCAACTTTCTCACCTGTAAATGGATAGGGTTGTGTTGGTCTTGTACATGGCATCTGCATGATGGCCAGGTATTGTGACAGGTAAGAGATTTATAAAAGACAGTCTCATAAAATCAGGCCTTCTCTGCTAAATTGCCATAGTCAGCCTGTCACTTCTAAGTATTTTGCAAGTTCCCATGTGAAAACAGTCTTGGTATGAAAACTCACTAGCATAACTATCAGTTCTTGGGTTGAAAAATCAGGGCATCTGTGTAAAAAATAAGATCTCTTCCATGAGAACCCAAAAAGGAAAAATGTAAATGTCTTGGTTTGAAAGACAGGTGTCTGCTGGGGAGGGGCGGGGCCTCTCTAGGAATGGGGAATTCCAATCCCTTCCCTCAAAGTTATTATAATTTAGAAAATTAAAGAGGCTTTTCAGTCAGAGCTATGGGGAAAGGAATAACAGTTCTTTACTAGTAAGTATAACAAGACAAACAAACAACAGCAACTACAGCATTAATGATAAACAGAACCAGGAACCTTGATGGCTGGATGGGGCTGGCCCAGCACTAGCAGGGAAGGTGAAGGGGGCTCCGAATTCCTGGGCACACGAGCAGATGATGGATGATGGTAGAATTCCCAGGACCAGACTTTCTCTTGAAAGTGTGGACTCCTCCTGCAGCAAGCAGCAGCCTGACCATCCTCTCCGATGCCTCCTGAGAGCAGGAAGACAATGCTCAGCTCCCCCTGTCCTTTCCTCTCCCCCAAATTTATGTAATCTTCACCCTCCCTTGGCCACTTCTTTTGTGTGGGTCAAGCACCCTCCAAGCCTCTGTATTTGTCTCTTAGCAACTTATGGAGGAAAAATTCTATAGGAAAGAAAACAAACAAACAAACAAACAAAACAAAACCTAACCTCCAACAGTAAATAACTTGAATCTTAACATGTACACATAAATCACCTTCTGACCAATAAATAGTAGTAGTAAGTAGTAAGAAAGTAAGTAATAGTAAGAAAGAGAAGTAGTAAGAAAACTACCAGCCAATAAGTGTTGCACATGAGGTCTGTGAAAACTGTATAAAATAAGCTGTGAAAATAAAGGATTGGCTTTTCCCACATGAAAATAATGGAGTCTCAGCTAACTTATTATAGTAGTTGAGGTGTATTCTGGTGTTTGCATTGTAGTAGGTGTTGGTGCTGGTGCTCAGGCCCATCTGGACTAGGATCCAGTTATATAAGTACTAAGGGAAGGTGGAGCCTCCAGGCAGTTTGGCTCTGTCCAGCCTTTTCTCCAACTGGTCAGGACAGCTTGCCAGAAGAAGTCTGCCCAGCTATCTCTGCAGACAAGGGTCTCCTCACCTTCACCTTGCAGCAGAGCAGAGGATTAAGGTGGAGTGGGGTACTTGCCAATAAGCAGAACTCCAACTTAACTACATTTTAAACTATATTTTTAATAGTAAATAACTTCGCTAATAGCTATTTTCTATTGCCACTATTTATTTACTATCTTATAAGGACTTGATGTCTTACAACATCACTCTGTTTGGGAAACATGGGTACAACAATGTGATAACAAACACTTATTCTGTACCTATTTAGAAAATTACTGTAGTGGTGCTCCTCTATCAGAGCCATTCATATGAGCAATGAACTTAATCTCAAAGCAGAAAAAGATGATTTAGTCATGGAAATAGAAAGGTGTACTCCTCAAAAGAATAACAGACTAGGATTTGCATAGTTCATATGGAAACATTTTCCCTTCCTAGAAAGCAGTGCTGGATATGCATTGTAAAGTCAAATGAGAATTTCTGTTTAAAATACATTATTTTCATGTTTTACTACTAATTATTCTTTTTGGGGCTTTATTACATAAAAATACTACATGTCAGAATATATAATCTAAACAATTAAATTGCGGGGAAAACTAAAATGTTTATACATGTCAATATCTCATACAGGTGTATGAGATAAGTCTTTCGTAAATCAGAACCTACGCAGACACAGAGATTGGTGGAACAGAAATACTTATAAATGGTGCAAAAGTAAGTATAATCATAGGAAGAAAGCAGAAACATAAAGTGCCTGAAAATGTCTAGCAGAAATTTAAAAAGAATGAGTCTATGAAGCCAGTAAATTCAAATCAACTATTTATAGTGTCCTCCTCAGACTCCTCTCTACTGACACAATGAAAGCTGTCTTCCTATCTCAGACAGCCCAATGATTTCTAGAGCATTTTTTGGCCTCTGATTTGACATTTAGACCACATGTGCCAGCAGCAGCTCACCTTAAGGCAGACCACAATTGGGAACTCTTAAGTTCTGTGTAGGCTTTCTTTTTCTATTGATTGGTTGACTTAAATTTAACTCAAAGAGTAAAATCTAGTTTTTGTGCAAAGTAGGTCTCAACATGAAATGGCATTCTTGCATATCACTAGGAATCATAGATGAGACTGAAAAGTCATGCAATCATTTGATCATAAATTTCTTCGCCATAAATATATTTATTTGAATTTAATGATTTCAATATTGATTTCCTGAATCCAGGTTTGGGATATCACAGTTTTCAATATTAATATATTGGCTCATTGCCATTTCTTTTCCTGTGTTTGTGCCCCTGCCAATGAAGTCTCAGTGTTGTCACTGACTACAACTGTATGTTTATTACTTATGCACCCACAGCACAGGGAAGAAATAACCATTTCATACTGCCACCTTTTTTTTTTTTTTTTTTTTTTTTTTTCCTAACTGGGTTGGCTACGTGCAATGCTCATTAGATCTAGATATATCTTTTGCTGAGCAATCAAAGTACTAAAGTTTATTACTAAAGATTCTCTCAATTTTTGAGACAAGTAAGCAAAATTATTAAAGGAAGCCCTTAATGCATGTGAGGATGTAAAGAAATACATCATTGTTAAGGTATTTTTTAGTTTAAAAAGTACTTCAAAGAAGTATTACAATGTTAATAATAATCACATTGTCATCAACTAGGAAAGATTCTAGGAACTGCTTTAGTGATAGGGAAGGCATAAAAGGCTTGAGGCAATGAAGAACCATCTAGAAGCTCAACTCTAATTATGATTTATAAAAAGGAAGTTTAATTATTGCCATTGGACATATGATAATTCCAAATTTGGAGCACTGGCTAAAAATTTAAAATGTTTCTGTGAATCCCAAGCCATCCTTAGAACTGAATCCCTGGTATTAATGCCAAGAATCCCGGCATGGACAGTCAGCATTAGGGAGCATCAAGAGCCTTGTTCACCCTTATGGGTCTTAGCAGTGGTCAGAGCTGGAATCTGCAGCGCTCCCGGCATTGTTAGGTAATGGCAAAGCAGGAGCTGGGCCTGAGATGGGGGTCTCAGAGTTCCACAAAAGATGGGTCTGAAGATCAGCATCCCATGGCATAGATTCAACATCCACCCAGAGAAAACCAGTTTGAGCTTATATTGGCCATGCCCTGGGGTGGGGTGGATGCCCCAAAATGGGGCTGGTCAGCACCATTAACATCTTACACTGGGTGTGGAATGTGAATTTGTTTTAAAGTGCTTCCAGAGTGGATTTTGATTTTAGTGGAATAACACTTACTACTGCACACTTGCTACACTTGCTATACCTATTCCGTGGACAAATGCCCAGAGGGCTTTGCTGCTACAGACCTCTTATTTTTATGTGCCTTAATCTTCTCTCTGGCTACAGATTTTTCAATGGGACGTATAGAAAATAGCTAGGTTTTTTTTTTTTTTTTTTTCATTTGAAAACAGATTTGTTTCAAAGGTAGGATAGTGAGAAGTTTCAAAGTGAGCTATGGGCAACATGGTGCAGATCATCTAAGGAAAGGGAAAACCTGGATAAAGGAGGTTGGCATGATCTGCAGTCTCTTACTCCTGCTTGGTCTTCTCTACCATCACTTCAGAAAGAATATGTTCTTTTTGTCAGTCCTCACAATATAGGAAGCCCATTACATAGCAGAAGTGGAGTTTGCTAGAAAAAAAAGGAAGGAAGGAAGGAAGGAAGGAAGGAAGGAAGGAAGGAAGGAAG